>CM052814.1:54936118-55120710 GCA_028533885.1 Nasua narica | reverse complement strand
CCCCCCCCCCCCCCCCCCCCCCCCCCCCGTACTGTATGTCATTGCATTCATATGTATGTGCCTTTGTTGATCATGTGCCGCTCAGCTCCTAGATCGCCAGGTTTTCAAGGACAAACTCAGGTTTCGTCTGTGCATACTCTAGGCTCTCTGTACAGAACTGTTGATTTGGACCATTTTGGGGGGCGCTGTTAACGCCACAGCATCTGTTGACCGCACGCCCCGGAATTCCGCTTTCCTCCACCCGCATGCTCGCGGTGTGAACCCCGTGCCTGCTTGCCGAGGCATTTATGTGGTTAATTGGTGTCCTAATCTGCCAGGAGGACCCAGAGCCAACCTTTTTTTTTTTTTTTTTTAAATAGTGGAATCGAATTTCCCAGTATAGTTGTATATTCTTGGCTCAGTCTTGTTTGAGCGAAGAGGAAAGAGAAATGTGTTAATTCCAAGAACGGCCTTGAGAAGTCTGCTGAAATGATCTAAATGATTTCTGAACGAGGTGTCCTGAAGATAGGAAAGGGATCCTGGTCCTCTTTAGCAGTTTTTTGTTTGGTTTCTTGTAATTTTGTGCTGGTACGACCACGATAGCACTGAGCTCCCCAGGCTCGCCTATCCAAGTATATTGCCACTGGTCTGAATGTGCGCATCCCATCGGGGTCACGGATAAAATCAGTTTTGTTACCATGTAAAAATGATAAACCTATCATCACTACCTCATTGGTGCTTTGATATCTTTTATTCAGTTGTACAATTTTAAAATCAAAGGAAATCAGAAAATAGGTAAAAACCCAACAAAACTTACAAAGCTGGTGCTGAAGAAGAAAATCAATTTACTAATTGTGTTCTGCACTTTTCTACCCCTACTGTTTACGCAGGTAGGTCAGGTATTTGCTGCTGCAAAGATCATTCCAAAACGTAGCGGGATCAAAAATAACAATCACTTATTTGGTCGTGATTCTGGGTGGTGCTGAGCAGAGAGAGCTCGTCTCTGATCCACATAGGGCTGTTTGGGGTGGCTGGAATGTCTGGGGGGACGCTTGGATCTCTCCCTGCATATGTCTCTCATCATTCAGTAAGCGAGCCTGAACACTTTAAGGAGTGGTTGTATCACAAAAGGCCCAAAGCAGAAGATGTGGGCTCTGGGATCGCAGCAGCTAACCTATTTTGTTTCTCAAAGCAAGTCGTGATCCAAGATGGGAGGAGTGGCATCTATCCGGGGATAAGGAGGACTGTTGGCAGGCATCACCATAGAACACTCTGGTCATCGCAATCCATATCTCTTCCACTTATGAAATCCAGTCCTCACCAGCCCCCTACCCCCATTACAGCAAAGGCTTGAAGTTCAGGATCTCCTCCTCTGCATCAGGTCTGAATCGGGGTGAGGCTCCTCCTATAAGCTTCCCTTGATTTAGAAACCTGTGAACTAGAAGGCACGTCGTATACCTCCCAACACACACACTCCCAGCCAATAACGGGGAGACAGGGATAAGATAACTATAGTAGATACTTTTAAGTGGTGGGGGAGGGGGGTGGAGCTCACAGACCAGTCCTGAGCCCACAGCAGTTTGGAAATCCACCCCCCAGCACACACTGCCAGGCTTCCAAGCTCAGGGAACAGGGGATGCTGCCGGCCTAGGATCTAGTTCTGCTCCCTGGGAGCGCTTTCCTAATCTGTGGTTCTCAGAAGCTCTTTGCCCCTCTCTGTGTTGTTCTTTCTTTTCCGTAAGAAATAGCCTGTGTTTGCTTCCACGTTCTTAGTTGGCTTCCTGCTGGTAGAAACTGAGGCCCCAGAGGACCTCTGTTCATTTTAAAGCATCTCTGTCTTTTTTTTTTTTTTTAGAACAGAATGGTACAATCCCTTCAGCCTTTGTAGACTTAATTTGTATCCGGTCATAAACTACTCTGTTAGCAAAAACCCTGACCCCAAACTCTTGGCAGTGGGTCTTCTCTGCTTTGAGCTGTGATTCAGTTTCTTATAAGGTTTGTGGGAGCTCTTTGTCTGGCCCAGGGGGCCCGTGAACCACCCGCCACTTTCATTCTTTCTGAGATCTTGACAAAGAATCTTCCTGCCACATCTGTCATCTCATCTTTACCCTGAGGCCGTTTCTGACTTGGAGAGTATTTTGTTGAATCCAGAGACTCTGTACAGACTCTAGATTCTGTACATTTTCTCAAACTTCGGCATGAGAACGGGCCAGCGCTTCTTACCATAGACCCCTAACACTTTGATAACCTGCCCGAACGATCTCCATAGCCAGGTCCACAAACCCATTAGACGCCCTTCCTGCTCAAACGTCCCAGCGCTCCTCCCTCAAGGCTCCAGATCTGTTTCTTTCCTGTTCCTCCACCCTTGAGTGGGAATGAGAATCCAGCGTCCCCAACCACCCAACCCCAAAAGACCGTGTCACGTGCTTTTTACTTTTGCTACACTAGCTTTTGTTTCCATCTTATCCCTTGTGGTGAAACGAACAACTCCGAAACCTATCAAGTATTATTTCCTGAGATTCCCTGAACAGCGAACAGGTGTTCAGTGGGTGTCAGTGGAGGCGTGGGGAACCACTCAAGTGGTTGTGTGTAGCTGGGACAGTGGCTGCGCCTGGACTGGCTCCCTGGGGACCGGCCAGCTCTCATTCTCCCCAAGTGGACAGTCATTGCTCGATAAGCTAACCCTGGCTTACTGTCGGGCAGCTGGATCCCCGGAGGGCAAGAGTGAAAACTGCAGGACTTCTGAATTCCTGGCCTCCTAAACATGACTTTGGCCGCATTCTGTGAGCCAAAGCAAGTCCACGAGGTCAGCATCCCACATCCAGGGGAGGGGCAAGAGATCAAGAAATTCTAGGAGAAGGAGGCCGGTTCCGGAAAGGGAGGTTGTTGGCAGCAAACTCTGCCAACAGTTTACTTTAGCGGGTTTAATCGTGCGAGCAGGGGATAGTTTTAGTTGTCTTTCCTTTGTCCTGGACAAGACCAGCTCATAATTTAGCCATTTACTCTTGGACTTGGTGACCTAGTAGAACTCTTTCGGAAATGCAGTGCCCCAGAACGATGGATTTTTCTCCCCAGCTACAAAGTGATCTTAGCTAACCAGCTTTATTTTTCCCAGTGACTGCTATTTCTCTCTGATCCTGCCCTCAATCCCGGGTGGCTTCCAGGATTTCTGTAATCAGCCTCGACTGAGAGTTGATGAGGCTTTGGGGGCGGGGGAGGGGTCCCAGCATTTTCCAGGGCTGCCATTAAATCCATTTGCAGGATTCAGGGTGATTTGGGGACTGAGGCCATAAGCGAAGCATCTGGTAGTCCCCGGGCAGGTGTCTCCGGGGACCACGGCATGGTGGTTCAAACTAGCGGAACAAGGGCGCTCACAAGGCTTTATGGGTAACTAGAGTCCCTGGACGGGTAGTGTGGATGGACCTGATTCTCAAAAGCCACCTGAGGACCTCTGGCCTCTCCTTGCTTTTACCCTAATCCTTCAGGGGTGAGCCAAACTCTTGGCACTCAAAGTTTGGCCCTGGGACCAGAAACATCTCTGTTCCCCGGCAGCTTACAAGAAATGCAGATTCTTAGGATTCACCCCAGCCCTACCTGATTCAGGATCTCCATTTACAACGAGATCCCCAACCTGATTCATATGCTCAGAAATGCTTGAAAAGTTCTGAACTACCCCCTTCGGCCCTCTTGTTCTATAAGGCCAGCCAACCCCACTTGGCACTCATGATATCCGTTAGAAGATGGGCCACAGAAAGGCTGGGTCCTAGTTCATGGTCAGAGTTCCATTCGGCTCCCAGAGAGGGAATGAGGGTCTGGGTCTGCTCTGAATAACAGTGCCAGGCGTGGTGCTGGGCGCATAGTAGGTGCTCAGGAAATATTTGCTTAATAGTTGAATGGATTGTGTCAAACAAAAACAGCCAGACACTGGCTAACGTTCTAAGGACTGATTTCAAATGGGAATGTATTTTTGCAATAGGGAAGAGGGTCCGAGGGAACTGAACTGAACTCAGATTTGTACAATGATGGCGGAGCATTTTTCAGGGAGAATGAAGGGGATGGGGGGAGGGGCCAACTGGGGCTTAAACAGGACCAGGGAAGTAGAGGTTTATAAAAAGTGGGGAGAGGGGGTTGCTCCATAGGAAGCCCATGGGGGGGGGTTGCTGACTGGCACTTATCAGAGTTAGGCTCCTCCCCTCCCACCAAGACTGGGAGGCAGGGGCCCTCTCATCAGGAGTTGGCGGGAACAAACAGCAACTCCTTTTTGGGCAGTCTTGAGCTTTGTGAAGCGGGCACTTTAAGGGGGCGGGGCCACCCCGGGGCGTGGCCTTGAGCTGTTGAATCTGTTAGCATTTAGTTCAGGCCTTTTAAATGAGGGAGGCGAAGAGGGAGTTCCGGCTGGGGTGTAGGACATAATTTGTGCTGAGAGTCTGCAGTTTTTGTAAGACAAGTTTGAGCCCCGGGGAGAAGAGGGCTCAGAGGGAGCCCTGCTGGAGTTTGGTCAAGGAGAGAATATCTGTGGGTCGCGTGGCTTCAGAGGAAATTAAGGGGTGGAAAGAAGACTGCTCCTGGAAGCTTCGTTCGGGTCACTCCAACAACCGGCCTCCTGGCAGCAATGGCATTTTTCAGTTTACTGCCAATAACCTGGCTGTGATTGAACTCTGCACCCCTGTAGGAGGGCACCCCGGTTAGAACTGATGTCTTCTGGTGGAGTCCTAGGGCTCCTGCCAACGAGACGCCTCTCGGCGGCCCCTCGGACCTCTCAGCGCACCAGGCGCCTTGCAGATTGAAAGCAGTTGGTTTCTGCAGGTGTTGGGTGTAATTTCCCGGGTCTGCACGAGGAGAGCTCCGCATGCGCAGATGGGAAGGAGCGAGGGGCTTCACCTGCTTGCACGTTAAGTGGATTTAAGCCGGCTGTGAGAGTGTTCTGGAGAACGGCTCTTCCGTCCTTGCGGGTTCTCGGTGCTGAGTACCTTAGTGAAGCTTCTCCTCATCCTCCGGTCTGGTCCGCTGGTGGCCGAGTGATGCATGCTGTCTCCACCGGTGAACACCAGGTCTGGACTGTGGGCTTTAAGGTGGGGGATGGGCAAAGTAGGGGGAGGGGGGATTGAGAGATACCGACTCGCAGCCATAAAATCAGGAAGTCACGAGGATATAAAGTACAGCAGAGGGAATATAGTCAATAACATTGTCATTTTTGTGGGGGGACGGGTGGTACTAACATATCATGGTGAGTACTGCAGAACGTGTAGAATTGTTGAATCCCCACGTTGTACACCTGAAGCTAATATTAAATACCAACGATACTCCCAGTTCTAAAAAAAAAAAAAAAAAGCAGGGGGAAAAAGAACAAAAACCAAGGTGATACAAATTAGAATGTCTGCTCTGCCTACCTCGGTCCCACAGAAGTGCTAGCATTTTATGTGGGCGCCAGACTTCTAGAACTTACGAGCCCCACGGGGAAATGAGTCTACCCTAACATTAACTTTGAGGCAAAAAAGTGTAAGTGAAAGGGCGGTTCTTAGCTTAATAACGTATTTGCAAGAAATTCATGCTTTCATAGTATTTTATGTGATCACATTTGACCCTCTCAAGGGCCGAATGATGAAAGAAAGCCATCAGATACTGCTGAGGTCCCTATGGGCAGGCCCTGTTGAGGATACAGCAGTGCATAAGCTCGAGATCCCTTCCTTCATGGGGCCGGCATCCTAGCAGAGTTGAATCCATTGCATGAGGATGAACGGGCAAATCTTAAAAGAAAAACATATACATAAAAGTAAAGAGAGCAAGCAAGCCTGTAGAGTAGAAATGGTGCTTAGGGCCTGATGGGCCCATGTCCCATCTTCCCTAGTGTGCCCCTCGACCTCTAGAGCAGTATTTGCAAAGGGACCCAGGAGAGCTTGTCTAAGTACCACATGTCTTGGGTTTTAAGGATTATTTTGAAAGAAGCTGGTTCTTTTCTGTCCTCCCTTCCATCCTGCCAGTGGAGGGTAATCTTGCAGAGGTCGGGAATGGGGCAAGCAACCCGCGTCCTGAAAGCAGGCCCTTAACCAACAACTTGTTTCCGGGTGCAATGTAAGGACGCCAGATTCTGTTCCCTTCAGGCCACTAAGCTTTACTTTAAGTTTTTAAGTTTTAAGTTTTTTTTACTCAAGTTTTTTTTTTTTTTTTACTAAGTTTTACTTTACTAATTTTTTTTTTACTAAAAAAAAAAAAGATACTGGCTGAACGCCCATTTGATTGAAAGTTTGATGTTATCTTTCAAATGCAATGGGAGATTCAAGACTCTGGATTCAATAGTTAGATTGTTCCACACAAAATACCAAAGGACCCAAATTTGTAGCAAATTCCCATGAAATTTGTAAAGTTGAGGTGCTATAGTTAAAAAATGGGGCATTCTTGGTATGTGAATATGGATTGTATGTGCGGGGAAAGGAAATCACATTGTACTCTATAAGCACTATCTTGAGAGTAGAAATGCAGTGTCCTAAATACAACTATATTGGCCAAAAAAAAAAAAAAATTCCTTTGAGTTTGGGTGGCCAATCTTTGGACCCGTGAGCATGCTTTTATTTTTATCAAGACCTTATAAATACTGGGATGTAGTTATTGATCGGCTTATTGCACTCAGAAAAAAAAATGCTAGGAAAAACATTCACACCCGATAACCCAAGTGAGAAAATCTAAAGATTTTTTTTAAAGATGTTCCAAGGGACGCCTGGGTGGCTCAGTTGGTTGAGCAGCTGCCTTCTGCTCAGGTCATGATCCCAGCGTCCTGGGATTGAGTCCCATATTGGGGTCCTTGCTCAGCGGAGAGCCTGCTTCTCCCTCTGCCTCTGCCTGCCACTCTGCCTGCTTGTGTTCTCTCTGTCAAATAAATAAATAAAATCTTAAAAAAAAAAAAAAAGGTTCCAATATAATGAAAATTAACCCAGGTTCACAACTTATTTTCCATGAATATACTTTTTAAAAGAAAAGAGTTTTATTTTGAGGAGTAAAAGAGTCAAACACAGTATTTACTTCTAAACCAACTGAGTCTGGAAAGTCCTACATGGAAACCATACATGACACATGAATGAACAGAAACCGTAACTGAGATTCAGCCCATCTACTCATTATAATACGTAATAATACAAAAGAATAAGGAAAATGCCCTGAGAAATAGTCACTGCGTGGCAGGCAGGCCCCAGCTCGGCAGAAAAAAACACAAATCAGTATGGCACATGACCTCTGTCTTCTCTAGGTGAGGAGCAGTTTCATCAGAGGGCGTGGTGGTCGTTATCTACAGGATGATGAATGTTGGATTGTGTGTAAACACAGTCATTAAAAATGCATTTTTAGTCTGGAGTTCTAAGAGGTTGCTGTTTTAATTCCTGCCCTGAAAAACTCCTCTTGTCTTTTCCACCTTTCGCTGGTATTGTGTCTGTTTCCTTCTGTGTGAAAAGAAACTAGTGAGTGACTTTCCTCTATGTGAAAGCCAGGTCAAGGGCTAGTGAGCTCTCTAGTTCCATGGTAACCATATTTTAAAATGTAATCGAAGTCCATGGTCTGTTGGGCAAAGGATTTTTGTTTCTTTCTGTCCAGATGATGAATTTATTAGATCCCGAAATACTGGGATTTCTAGGACGGTGTGATTGCTAATTTATGGGATAGGGTAATGGGGATTTATGAAATCAAGACTGTTTAGGGAAAGCCAGGGAATGTGATTTGATGATTTCAGAGCTACCTGATTCATTGGGCAAGCAAAAAAAAAAAAAACAAAAAACCAACAACAACAACAACAAAAAACCCTTGTTCTCTGTGAGTTCTCTGTCAGAAACCAAATGAAATGATTACTGGGCTGCAACAACTGAATCTTTGAGGTGGCCTTTATATGAAATCAGTTACTTGCCTATCGTGAGTCACGATTGCCAATTGATGGTACATTACGAGTAATTTTGAACAATTCTGATTTTAAAAAACATGGTGGTATTCGCTCAATTTAGTGAGTACCGCAAATGAAGTTTGGTGACCCAAGCAAGGGTAGTTTGGGAGAGAATAAGCTGGGATCCTATCTCTACACAGTAGGTGGTAGGCAGACCTTGGAGGTGAGTGAAGAGGGAGTGGCTCAGGTTCCTTTTTATCTGCTTATCCACTGTGTGACCTCCAGTAAGATGCTGAACTCATTAGGCTTCGATTTCCTCATTAGCAACACCAGGGTCACAGAGCTTACCTTGTAGGTTGTGTAGATCACACAAGTTAGTGTCTGTGAAGAGTATAGAAGGGTGTTTGGCCATTTTATTACGCGTCTGTTAGACTTGCAAATATTTGCGTGCATGCTGCACCTCCAGTTCAAATCGGTTGGATTTCACTAACAAATAATGAGTTCGTATTATATGCTTTACGCTCTGCTGGAAACTGGGATGGTTACATCAAATTAAAAGGGAAACAGTTTCTAAAAATGTGAAGCTCTGGGTAGAGAAGGATTATGCAGATCATCTTTACATAGACAATTGTAGATTTTAGTTATTAAATACAAATCCTTACACAAACACACGCCCCCGCAGGCTTGCTTTCAGTCATCCGCTCACCTACACTTGTGTGTGTGCCCGTATCTCTGGACACCTGATATCTTGAATCTTGAATCCAGAGGAAGTCGTGTGGTCTTCTCAAACCTGTAGCCGCTTCTGACTTTTGTTGATTGGCCAGTTGGTTGGTTTTCTGCTCCTTGTTTTGGTTTTAAATTGAAGACCCCTGCCTACACCCAGGCAACATTGAGAGATGTCACCTTGATGTCGATGGGACGCATTCTGCTGTCTTGTGTGACTCAGTTGGTCCCTCCTGTAGCTCTCCCATTCCTTGCTAGCAATATTCTTCCTAAAGGACTACAGATGGAGGTTAACCAACAGCCAAGGGCTCCTGTTGTACCTCACTTGGAAACCTCTTCCTTGTCCCATTGGTTTCATAGCCATATTCACGGCTGGTTCATAAATGATATTATGATCATTTTCTATTAGAATCACTGTATGATTCGAGCCCTCCTAGGAAATCTGTCATGTGGAGGGGTCAGCTAGGACTCTGTACTCTCCACATCTCCTCCATTCTTCCTTTCTTTCCCACCCTTCCTGTCCCAGAGTGGCTTCATTCCTCCCCAGGTAGCAAAGGAGACTTCATTCATTCATTCCTTATGTAGATATAGTCAGCATCCACTTTGCAACACAGGTATTTCTGGAACCGGGAGAATCCTGTTTTGGCCAGGGTCACTCCTATGTAAAAGTCTGAGAAAAGTACCCAATCATTTTGCAGCCTCATCATAATATTTAATTGTAATTTCTTTTTTTGCTGATTTTTTTTTTTTTGGTAGTCTAGGGAAAAATCACAACAGTTCTTGCTTTTCATTTTGCCTGAAAGGAGAAGAGCATGGCTGGTGGAGACTGGATTCTTTAAGCAATTGAAATTCTTTGAGTCTGTTGCAATTAAGAGGTGGGTGTGTTGTAATTAGTAGGCTGGTGTGAGGCAGCCAGGGAAAATAGAATCTTCTGTTACGACCTGAAAAACACATTTCATCCTCTGTTCTAATGTGGATCTGGGGGCTTGCATGCATTTCTACTATATGATGGCCAACTTCCTGCTGTTTTGTTGTTGTTGTTTAACAGGGATATAGGGGAAAATAAAACAGGTATAAATTAACAAATACAGAATTAGGATGCATACTAATGTTCTGTTAGTTGGCTCAGTTTAGAATTCGTTATTTTGTTTATTTTCGGTTCTCAGGGTTTGGTTCTGTAGAAAAGGCACACAAGCAGCGTTCTTCAGGAGACCCAGACTCCAGGAGGAGGATCACAGGGGTTGGCACCAAAGATGTCTGACATGACCTGTAGTTTAGTAGCCAGGGCCACACTGGGCAAAGGTCATAACCCACCAAATCCTCAATTAACTCCTCTATAACATGGGTGTAATAATGCCAGTTTCGTTTGATGGCTCTGTAAATCTGATTAAGATCATGTTTATAAAGCAACAGATAATGGAGCTCATAAAAGAGAGTTGCTGTTTTCATTTTTATTTTATTTTTATTTTATTTTCATTTTTATTTTATTTTCATATTTATTCATTTTTATTTTATTTCATTTTATTTTTATTTTATTTTTATTTTTATTTATTTTCTGGTGAAGGACAGTTTCAAATTTATTTCAAATTTACCTTGCTTTCTATGTAATCTGAGAGCAGGACTAACTTCATGCTGTCAGGCTCCATTAAAGGAGGTTCAGGATGTGGGTGAAGGAGGAAGAAAGAAAGAGGTGTGTATTTTCAGGTAGAGTCTCAGCCTCCGTCCCCAAGAGGGCAGTTTTCAGCCATGACTACCTGTCAGAATCGCCAGGGGCGCTTCTAGAATAAACTGATGCCCAGGCCACCCCCGAACACTTAGGTTAGAGATCTGAAGAAGGGCTCAGGCTTTGATACTTTTTAAAAAAGATGACTTGGCAGCTAGGATTGAGTATCCTTGCTTAAAACCACCCCAGCCTAATAAAGAGTTTGCTTCTTGTAGATTTCACGGCAGGCCCACACTGGTCCCTTCCCATCTGGTCTGCGGACCCAATTTTCCCCGTTTCAGTTTAACCTTATTTATCCCACTTGTTCTCTCCGCGATGATCTAAAACGGTGGCAACTTCTACTGGAATATTCCACATCTTCCTGGACTCTGGGGCGTGTGTCATGTTTATTGCTGTAGCTTTATTGTCTAGCATGCGGCTCGGAAGAGAAGGGAGCCCAGAGATTGCTTTGAGATTTGAAACAGTAAATTCCTCTCCAGCCCTCACACCTCGAGGCTAAATACGATTTCAGTCAAGCTCCTGGTGTGCAGTGTCAGCATGAAAATGGCACAACCTGATGGAAAGGGTGTCTCCTTGCAAAATAGCGTCTCTGTCCTGTTCCACAAAACCAACACTCAGCAGAAGCTTACCAATTAGCATTCTTGCATTGGAAATGATTGTTGTATGGGCCTCTGTTGCACAAATACTTAGCAAGGTACCGTGCCGTTTGCTGAGGATGCAAAGTCAAATAAGCAATGGTCCCTACCCACCACGGAACTCAGAGTCGAGTGGAGGAGATGGAGAAACAGGTGACAAGGGTACAAAATGATAGAGCAGCAATTTGAACTGTTAGTGAGCAGGCTGGGAAGGCTGCCCTTGGGCTCTTTATGGCTCAGCGAGCTCTCCAGCTCCAATGGCTTCTGGTTCTCCGTCAGTGCTGGTCTTTCTTGGTAAATTCCTGCTGCTTCCCTGTGCTTCTATGCCCCCACCTGTTGGGCGATCCTGATTATGCTCTTGCTTTGCTTTCCAATGTATTTCCTAGGGAAATCATCATTCTGATATAAACTCATAAGCACTATGATTAGCAAGCGTTTAACCTCTTTGATTCTTTTTAAACCCAATCATATAGGCATGAATAAATCATGAACCCAAAGATATTCTTCCTACTCGTTTGGATTAAATAATGATTTTTCTTTTAAAGTGGTCTTGTCTTAGATTTGCTCATCTAAATGCTCGATGGGGGACGCCTGGGTGGCGCAGTTAGTTGAGCGACTGCCTTTGGCTCCGGTCATGATCCCAGCGTCTTGGGATCGAGTCCCGCATCGGGCTCCTTGCTCCACAGGGAGCCTGCTCCTCTCTCTGCCTCTGCCTGCCTCTCTGCCTGTTGTGTTCTCTCTCTGTTAAATGAATAAATAAAAAATCTTAAAAAAATAAAAAAAAATAATAAATGCTCGATGGTTTTCTCTCTAGACCTTCTTGCTGTACTTCCTGTGTCCCTGTGGATTAAATTTATGTAGCTCTTTACTCTTGGACCAGTTACCTATTTTTTGATCTTTCTTTTTCTGAAGAACTTCCACCACAGGAAATATCTTTGTGCAAAACATTTTCTTTTTGCTCGTTAACTTAGGCATCAGTTCTCAGAAGTGGGGGGAGAGGGCTAAGGAGGTGAAGCTGCTTCCTTAAGACTGTGGGATTTTTGGGGAGCCTGTAGGGCACCCCGGTGGTTACGTGCAGGGGGAGCGGGGGTCATCGAGAGTGAGGACCTGAAGGAATTCTGCCTTTGTGCATTGTGAGGCCCGCCGCCCACTCAAAACAAGTGATTGGGAGAGAACCGGAGTGTCAGGCATTGTCGCGTGTCCCTCCCTTGCCTGTCACCTCCGGCTTCTCTGCGGTCAAGGATGCTGACTAGCTGTGCCTCCCACACGCTTCCAGCATCAAGGTGATGTCGTCCACCTGCCCTTTGCGGCTGGAGAGGACGTGGAGGGGGAGGGGACGTGGAGCAACCCCCTGCCCCAGTAGCTACTTTCCAGCTACTGTAGGAATCCAGCTGCCCAGGTCCCTGTTATAAACATTCTCTTCCTGATATGAATTCCTTGCTATTTCCTGGCCTGTAATTGGCAAGATGAGCTTATTCATCTGTCCTCATCTGTCGGCCCCGGACAGGAGTAGCTGTGTTCCTACCCTCGGGGCGCATGATTGTGCCAACTGTCATTAGGCAAGGCCTTGATGAGTAACTGTTCAGAATACTTAAGCCCTTGAATGGGATGGAACCGGGGTTAATGAGTGGACTGGCAGTTAATGAGTGGTCTGCCTAGCAGACCTCTGGTGTCGGGCCGGTGAGCCTCGTTGCTCATTGCCCACGAGGCGGGTGTTCTCAGCCAAGATGCTGGATGTGCGGTGCTGCCTGACTTCCCAAAGCTGTGGCCGGTCCCCGACCTCAGGACGCCTGTGAACTCCTGTGCAGGTCACCACCTTGTCGCTTTGGATGAGGAATTCCGTGTTCCACAGCCATGTCCAGAGAGCTACTGGGGCCTCTGGCCACCTTCCCCAGCTCTACTATCTCCCCTGAGCCCAAGCCTAGCCATGGAGCTCATCCCTGTGCTATCCCATATATGCCCAAGATCTTGCCATTGTTCTGATTGCTGCGAACACGACTCTGTCCCAGTGCACGTTACCTCCCACCGGACGCATGCCAACCTGATCGCCCATCCAGCCTCCATCCAGCCCTGCCCTGGACCCATTCCTTCTCCAGTTTGTCATCAGGATTTTGTTTGATTTTTTTTTTTTAATGATTTATTTATTTTAGAGAGTGCGTGAGTTGGGGGAGGGGCAGAAGAAGAGCATCTTCGAACAGGCTCTACGCCCAGTGCAGAGCCCAACACGGGGCTGGATCTCACAACCCCGAGATCACAACCTGAGCTGGAAACGGAGTCCGATGCTTAACCGACTAAGCCAGCCTGGTGCCCCAGAAGTTTCTTTTAGAAAAGAAAAACAGAAATTCAGTTATGTTCTTCCCTACGTAAAATCCCTCTGAGATCCATGGAGCTTTCCAGACTGGGTCCAAATTCTATCCAGGCTTACAAGAACCTCCTACTTTGCTCTCAGGCCTGGAACATTTTTTCTTTGCTCCCTTCCTTGGGGGAACTCTCCCTTTGTGCCTTAGGCTGGGTTATTAGTGCCCTTGCCACATTGTCCCCAGGCCTATAACTTCTCCACTCTGTAATTAAGTGGGGAGCCACTGGGCTCTAATTACTTATCTATCTCCAGCACTTAGGAAGGTCCCTGGCCCTTAGCAAGCACCCAGTAAATGTGTTGAATGAAATTGCTTAAAAGATCCTTCTCTCTGTTCTGGGTGTCCTTTTACTTGAGAATAATAGTTGATGCGGGGAAATATACCAGTAAGTAACATATCTTTGTTGGTATCCCTGGCGTACTTTATTTCAGTTAAGTGTAGTACGTAAATAAAATTTCGGTTAAGTTTTCTAAACGGGGGAAAAAATTCAGCAAATACGGTACTGAAAATTTCAGTTAATGTAGAAAGTAATAAGAGATCAGTCTTGTACGGGCGCCTGGGTGGCTCATTTGGTTAAGCAACTGCCTTCGGTTCAGGTCACGATCCTGGAGTCCTGGGATCGAGTCCCGAGTCGGGCTGCTTGCTCAGCGGGGAGTCTGCTCCTCCCTCTGACCCTCTCCCCTCTCTTGCGCCCTCTCTCTCTTCCAAATAAATAAAAATAAAATCTTAAAAAAAAAAAAGATCAGTCTTGTGGATAATTGAACTAATTGGTTAAATAAACAAACTAGGAAATTGAGTCCAGAGGGGATCCACGCATATGTGGGTTTATGTCTTAAATCATAAATTAAAGAAAAAAATCAAGGCAAGTATATTGTCTTAAAAGGACTTCATGGCTTAAAATAAATCCTAGTCTTGTTTTCCCGTGACTACATCATCAATTGCTTAAGTCTTTAATCAGTCCTTTGAAACTTCGATTTAAAATTTTTCTGTGCACATATAGACACGTGTGTCAACGTATATGTACAAACAGGATAAGAGCATCCCTAAGACACAAGGTCACACACACGCGCATGCGCATTTTGGTTCTTAGGTTAGGGTTTGGGGATGCGTTCTAGTGTGGGATTGCTGAGTGGAAGGCAGCAATGTCAGAGTAGCCTTTCCCCCAATCGCCGACAGGAGTCAAGGTTGTCACTCTTAAGTTGTTTCTGGTCCCCTGAGTACACACAGAGCTCTCTGCATTGCTTCGCCTTGGATTTCCCATGAAGCCTCTCTTCATGTCCACCAGCCTGACTTTGCCCAGGTTCCATTGGGCTTTTGGCCTTTCCTTAATAATTTTAATATTTTTTCTAGAGTACTCCCACTAACCCTTCCCTTCTCATCTGCACGGCAAATAGTTTATTCCAGAATTTTACTGTTTTTCATCTAGTTGGTGGTATCTTTTGAAATATAATTTTTTAAAAAATCTTTTGTAACTGTATACCTTGTAGTGCTTCTATGTAGCTGACTCGTGTATTAGTTTTGAGGTCACTGCGGCAAAGTGCCGCAGACAGGTGGCTTAGAACAGCAGAAATGTATTCTCTTCCAGAAATCCTGGAGGTTCCAAGTCTGTAATCTGTTTTCCTGGGCTGAGACCTAGGTGTCAGCCGTGCTCCCTCCAGAGACTCCTGCAGCCTCCACTGCTGGGGGGGGGGGGTGCGGAATACACTTCTCGCCCCTTCCAGCATGTGGCAGCTGCCAGTGTCCCCTTGTGTCACTCCAGTCGTCAAGGCTGCCACCCTCGAATACCTCTACTCTGTTTCCACGTAGCTGCCTCCGCTGGGGGTGTCCGTTCCCTTCTGCCTCTCTCCTATGAGTATTGATTGTGTCTAGGGCCCTCTCAAATAATCCAGGATAATCTCATCTCCAGATCTTTAATTTAATCACACCTGTGAAGATCCTATTTCCAAACAAGGTAGAATTTACAGCCTCCAGATGAGGACCTGACATCTTGAGGGGGGGCCATTCTTTAGCCTCCCATAGCTGGGTTAAGGTTCTCCCTACTCTAAGACTGTACCTATATGTACTGGCATATCTATACTATCTAGTATCGATACGAGATACTATACTATACTATAGTATGCTATAGCATATCTATACTATCTAGTATCGATACGAGATACTATACTATACTATAGTATGCTATAGCATATCTATACTATCTAGTATCGATACGAGATACTATACTATAGTATACTATAGTATATCTATACTATCTAGTATAGATACTAGATACTATACTAGTATACTATACTATCTATACCAATACTTCTTGGAAGTATTGGTATGATTTTTTATTTTGCTTTTGTTTTACTTGTTTTTAAGGATTTTATTGATTTATTTGGGAGAGCAAGCAGAGCAAGACAGTGTGTATGAGTTGGGGGAGCAACAGAGTGAGAGGGAGAAGCAGACTCGATGCTGAACAGGGACTGCACCCCCCCTTCCCCCCATGCAGGGCTCGATCCCAGGACCTTGGGATCATGACCTGAGCCCAAGGAGGACGCTTAACTGGCTGAGCCACCCAGGTGCCCCTGTTCTGGTTTTTGTTTTTAAAAGATTTACTTATTCATTTGAGAGAGAGAGCACAAGTGAGTGGGGGGAGGGGCAGAGGGAGACGGAAGGAGGGAATCCCAAGCAGGCTCCCCACTGGCATGGAGCCCGATCTTAGGGTGCTCTGTCTCATGATCCGAGATCATGACATGAGCTGAAACCAAGAGTTAGATGCTTAACCCACCGAACCGCCCTGGTGCGCGAGTATTGGTATGTTTTTATTCTGTCTAAAACATACTTTTCTACACCATGTAATATAAAGGTCCTTTCACTTGTGCCAGGTTAAACTGCTTTATCTTTTTCAGACTGAATTAAAATAGCACCTTTGTTATTGATATAATCCGTGTGTGCACCATTTCTGGATCCTCTGTTAAGTTCCTTGATCTGTTTATCCATTCCTGTGCTCCCACCATGTTGATATGATTACTATGACTTTGTAATGTTTTTTATAATGCTGAAGACATTTACACTTATAAATTTCTCCAATACCAGATACTGCTTCGTTTCAAGGTTTTGCTGTGAAGTGCTCCACTATTTATAGCTTTCTAGAGAATGCAGAAATTCACTTTTCTTTTCTCCCGTGATGTAGGATGATCTAAGAGCAAGTTTTTAAATTTTCAAGTAGATACGATATGTTTCATGTGTCACATGTTAATGGTCTTTTTCTCATTTTCTTAGATTATGCGTAAAGAATGAAGCTCGTAGAAGAGCTCCCTGCAACTGGTTTTCTTAGGTTTTCTTTAAAAGCCATTACAGAACAGAATTTTATAAGGTTCTCGGGACAAACCATCGTTTTGAGGGATTTGATATATAGAATGAGAGATATGTATAAATATATATACATAATCAAGTTCACTGATAATACTTAATTTTCATTTATTCTCATTTATTCCTTATTAGATCTACCCATTTTTGAGAGACCTATTTTGAACCATTATATTGTGGTTGTGTTTTAATTGCATTACTGTTAGCTTCTGCTTTATATATTTAGCTGCTGTGTTATTTGGTACATACCAGTTGATACCTGTCACCACTCCATATCAAGCCATAACGGAATAAGGCCCTACTTGTTCCCATCTAGTACTTCGAAGCCCTCCCAACTCTTAGTCTAATTTTTACTGAGATTCTTTGTCCTGTTGGCTGTAGATCAGTGTTTCTCAACTTCTTTTCATTGTCACCTTAGTAAGAAGACTTTTTAGACATTTTTTCCCTAACCCTACCACCCCACGAGATTCTAATACCACAGATACATTGTGTGTTTATTGTATGTATATATGTGTCTTATTTATAAAAAGGGTAACTTACACACACACACACATACATGAACCCACTCAGTCCCTTTCAAGTAATAGTGCCTCCCACTGAGAATCATGTAATAGGGCCTCAGTAGAACAGCAGAACTTCCCTTGTAATGTGTCTGTCCTATTTCAAGAATCCTTTAGCAAGAACGGCAAACACATCCATATCCTGTTGCTCATCACTTGTTCTTCTCCCTTTCATCATCCTCAAAGGTGGGTAATGTTATTTACAGTCTGATTAGAGTCTTTCCTTGAATATGTGCCTCATATGAGTCATGTAGGTAATAAAGTCTCTAAATCTGTATCTATGTGCAAATATTTCTCTCTCTCTTTTTTCTTTTTTTTTTTTTTTTTTTTGACCCTGGCATGTAAAATCTTTGGGTAAAGCATTTCCCTTGTTCTAGTTTGTTCTTAATCAGAGTCTGTGGCCACCCTGTACCGGCTTGATATTACAGGTGACTGGCTTCATACCTACCTGATCCATTTTTGACTTTTTTTGTTTTGTTTTTGGCCTGAAGTTTATTAGAATTCCTCTTTCTCCTTGGTATTGGTCGATTTCATAGAATGTGCCTAAATGTATCTTTCTGCATTACATTTGCCTTCATCTTCCAATGATCTTTACAACATGTAGATTGAGGCCTTTCCTCAAGTGAGATAATTTCTCTTCTGTTATTTGAAAGCTTATTCTTTCTGCCTCTTGTTTTCTTCCAACGCATCTATTAGCCACGTGATGTATATCCTCGATTTATCTACCACCCTTTTCTTTCCTCATCACCCTTATGTTTTCGTGTGTGGGCGTGCTTTGAACTATTTCTTCCGTTAGATCTTCAGGCCACTGATTTGGGTCTCAACACTGGCCATGCTGTTCTTTAATTATGCTTCTAATTTAATTCTAAGATCGTAGAGTGTTAGTCCCAGCCATACTTATCTGTCCTTGCGTACTTACGTTGTGTTTTAGTTCCAGCTCTGTCTTCTCGAATAGCCTGTATCATCAGGTGCCCATTGTGTTCAAGCATCTTCTCTCTTGTTGGGCCCCTTAGATGCATCGATATTTGACTCTATCAGATTATTAATGGCTTTTTCCTTTGAGGTGAAGGAGGGGCAGTATTAGGTAGTTAACTAGTCCCCCCAGTACTTCATACTCCAACCCCTAGGCAGTCCACCTGGGCTTAATTGGCTTAAACTGCTCAACATGCCTCAACCACTGACTATCTTCAAGATGATTTATTTAACTTGGAAACTTTGCCTACTGTTTCTCACCAGGAAGGGCATGTTTTTAAATTAGTTGACCCTTGGGGGTATCTGGGTGGCATTGAGAGTCTGCCTTCGGCTCAGGTCATGATCCCAGGGTCCAGGGATCGAGCCCTGCGTCGGGCTCCCTGCTCAGTGAGGAGTCTGCTTCTCCCTCTGCCTGCTTGTGCTTCCTCTCTCGCTGTGTCTCTCTGTCAAACAAATAAATAAAATCTTAAAAAAAAAAAAATTAGTTGACCCATGAACAACGCGGGGATTAATAGGGGGCCAACCCACTGCGTAGTCAAAAATCTGCATATAACTTTTGACTCCCTCAAAACTTGATACTAATAGCCTCCTTTTGACTAGAGGCCTGACTGATAACAGAAACAGCTAACACATATTTGTTACATTATATGTACATGAAGGTAAGCTAAGAAAAAAATGTTAATTAAAATCCTAAGGATGAGAAAATACATTTACAGGACTATCCTGAATTTATTGAAAAAAATCTGCCTAGAAGTAGACCCATGCAGTTCAGACCCATGTTGTTCAAGAGTTTTTGATCTTTAAAAGCCAAGGGGCTTTTGTATCCCTTTATGAAAACTCAGCGAGAGGATTTAACTCAGAAAGCTGTTAAACCCCCGCGACAGATCTCGGCCTAGAGTAGGTGTTTCATACCTTTGCTACTACATTCCAAATGTCTTAGCAAAAATGTGCAGATAGGAAGGTAAGATACTGAAAACGGGGGAGAATTTCTCCCACCCGGGCCCACATTCATTACAATAAGTACCATAATTAACAATTTTAAGAATCCTCGGTGTAAGTCATCAGCACGTACTAGGAAAAATAAGCTTTATTTAAGGACAGTCTGCCAGTATCTGTGAACTTGGGAGTTTCTATTTTCATCTATGTTTGAGAGTTCTGGTCTTCATTTGAAATCTCACAAAAATAACATAGTGGGAGTCAATTTAAGGCACAGAGCCAGAAATACAGATAGGTTAGAAGATCGCTTATGTTTCATTGGCGTAAGATATATTGTTAACTAAGAGCAGCAGAAAAAAAAATGCGTTTGTGTTAAAACCCCGGTCCGTTCCTGGTGGGGTCTCCCAAAACACAAAGCACGTAAGCCTTTTCTCTGTGCGAAGGGGAAGAATACAAACAATGTGTGTGACTGTGGGGGCCGTGAGGCTGGGCTCCAGAAATCTGGGCTATGCAGACATCACCAAGCCTCCAAGGGTTTATGACAAGATTACAGTATGCAAGTCGGTGGGGTACCAGAGCTGACGAGGAAGGTCGTGTTGGCGATAGTCCTGCAGGAGAACCACAGTGCCCTGCCACCTGGCTGTCCTTCTGGGCCTCTATCAGAGATCCTGGCTGTGGGGCCCTCCCCTCTTCTGCAAGAAACCTGAAATCCACATAGACCCTGCAATCTACAAGGAGGCTGCTGTTTTTCTTCCTTCCTCCGCCTCTCTGTATGTTTTCCTTTCTGGACCGCCCCTCCCCATCTCTTTTAAATAAATAGTGGACACGAGCCTGCTACACACGGTCCACCCCTCCCCAGAACAGCTGCTGTGCTGAGAGCTGCCTCCAGGCTCTGGGTGCAGAGTAATTCATGAGCTCCACTTTGGGCCCCCTTGATTTCCGCACTTAAAGGAAAGATGGCTCTCGTCCCTGCCGTGGGGTGCAGTTCCCACTCTGTACTCTGGTACCCAGGGATGAGAGAGCGTTGGCCGTCCTGGGCCAACTCCAGGCTGGAGCAGGGCTGGATTATGTCAGACATCTCCCTCCCCCCGCCCCCCCACCTCCTCACTACGCGGCCCTAGGACTGCCCTGCTGGACGCTTTCCTACATCCATATCCTCGCTGCCCTCCTCCATCCTTTGTACCAAATCATTATTAACGGTCCATTCTTATCAAAGCAAGATAAGACTTTGCCACCTGGGGGCTATTAAGACCGAACCTTATTGCCTGTCTGACCCCAGAAGACATTTGAGTTTGTGACTGAATAACAAAATTCTGCAAAATCAATAAAAGAAGACCAGTTCCTTTTAGGATAAGGAGAGGGAGTCTGCGAACACACACAAGGGAAAATAAACAAGACAGGGTTGCCGTCCCCTGGCCTGAGATGGTGTAATTGCTGCGGACCTACCCCCAACGCAGAGTGTCCCGGGGATTAAAATTTCCTGTAAAAATGTAATGCTTGTGAAAACCTTATGTAAGCAAAACCTTTATGTTTTATTTCACATTTTTATTCCAGCCATTTTGGGGTTGTGCTAGTAATAACAGATGGCTAGGGCAGAGCGTTAGTTGAATTCTGTAAAAAAGGGTTTTCAACCAGACGGTGAATTCAGGCAAATCACTGATAAGCAGCCGTGACTTTCCCCATCAGAGCTTCCACTGAAAGGATACTTACCTACTACTTATTCCTTTAATTCTCTCTCACACACACACACACACAAAAACCCTTTTAAAATAAATGCTATTTTTATCTACATTCTCCAAAAGTCTGGAGATGAGTGAGAAGACACACAGCTTATAAATTGGGAAACCAGCTAGAATCCAGGTCTCTCTTGGCCCAAACACAATTTTATAATATTCTCTGCTGCCGCCTCTTCCCGCGTAGATAACGTCAGAATTCGTGGAAAAGTAAAAGCAGAGTAGATTTGCGCTGTACCATTGCACTTGGGATCGCAATAATTGTTGAATCGTACAGCCCTCGAGAAAACATAACAGAATCTGCATTCGTGCTGCTACTACGGTGCCAGAACTCTTCTGCCAGAATTTTCCATGAATATGAACTGCTGAAATGCTTGCCTTTTAAAAATTTGAATGTGTAGTTTTAATTTTTAATAAGTTTATTTATACCTGTCTAGAGTAGCATACTTCAGGTTTTCTGACTTTCCTTGTCTCTGACTATTTTTTCCTAGGGTCAACGTCTTTTCGAAAAGTTGCTCCAATTGACTTCGCAAAATATCGAAATCAAGCTAGTGAGTGATGTGACCGCGGACTCAAAGGTATTAGAAGCCTTGAGATCAAAGGGTAAGGCCAAGGTCGCTGTGCTACTCTAGCCCTGGTGGGGGTCGGGAGGGGGGCTGGTAGTGAGGACATCTCTCATTCTGCCTAAAATAATACGTGATTTCTTGATGGTCAGCATATTGCACGAAGTTCACTTCTTATTTCTCCTTTGAAAAATAACCTGATTAAAGCCTCATTGAAACGAGAGACCTAATTCATCAATGCTACTGGGAGGTTTTAAATAGTTTAGTTGCGTATTAGTTGATGCAAAATAATCTACTGGCCATTAAAGGATAATTAACTAGAAAGAAGACACTTTCCCTCTCTGAACACTGCAGTAGTATGGATAAGAGCCACTTCTCATTTAAAAAGACATTGGATTTCCGTTTTTCTCTTGACCTTCAAATGGAAATCCTCCTCATGCTCCATATACTTTTAGAATAGTATAGTCAGGTGTAGGCGTCTGTGAAACCCGGCCGGATTCCACAGAGAACATCATTCATAGGCCACTTTCCAATTTGTCCCCAAATCCCACATAGACTGGGAATCCTTAGGAAATAACTTTCTTGACTTTGCTGTGTCTTCACTAACACAGCCGTCCCTTCCAAATACTTCTCACAGATTTATCAAAATGTTGGCCTTGTATTTACTACTGGAGCTGTAAGCCTCTGAATGGAAATGGCAGGCATGGGCCAGTGAAAATGTTCGAGCTGCCCCGTGCCCCCAGGAGAAGACGAGGCTTTGGCCCCAGGGAGCGGCATTGCGCCCCCGTGTGTGCTGTTTAAACGTGCTGGGCAGTGTTGATTGTTATCTTCCCCAGGTTATTAAGTGAAAACACCTCCTGAAAAATGTACCAGGCTATGAAGCAAAGGGTGAGCACAAGTAGTCTTTCCTTCTGCAGGAGGAAAGTTGGAAGCAACAAAGCCTATAGGAAGATGTAAATACACAGAAGGCATAAGCATGGTTGGGCACAGGTGTATTTTTTTTTTTATGCATGGGAAAATCAGGGTAACATAGGTGCTACTGTTAGGCCTGTAAAGCTTCACTGCTACCTGAGCATAGGATAATATTTTTGAAACACTAGAAAATACATAGTTCAGTGGATTAACATGAATTAGAAATGTGTTCTTTTTTTGTTGTTGTTAATTGCGTTATGTTAGTCACCATACAGGACATCATTAGTTTTTGATGTCATGTTCGATGATTCATTGCGTATAACACCCAGTGCTCCATGCAATCTGTGCCCTCCTTAATACCCATCACCAGGCTAACCCATCCCCGCACTCCCCTCCCTTCTAAAACCCTCCATTTGTTTCCTGGAGTCTATAGTCTTTCATGGTTCGTCTCCATGCTATTCCATATGTCCCACAAATAAGTGAAACCATTTGGTAATTGACTTTCTCTGTCTGACTTATTTCGCTCAGCATAATCTCTTCCAGTCCTGTCCATGTTGATACAAAAGTTGGGTATTCATCCTTTCTGATGGCTGAGTAATATTCCATTGTGTATATGTACCATATCTTCTTTATTCATTTGTTGAAGGGCATCTTGGCTCTTTCCACAGTTTGGCTATTGTGGCCATTGCTGCTATGAACATTGGGGTACATGTGGCCCTTCTTTGGACTGCATCTGCTTCTTTGGGGTAAAAACCGAGTAGTGCAATTGCAGGGTCATAGGGTAGCTGTATTTTTAATTTCTTGAGGAATCGCCACACTGTTTTCCAAAGTGGCTGCACCAACTTGCATTCCCACCAACAGTGTAAGAGGGTTCCCCTTTCTCCACAACTTCTCCAACATTGGTTGTTTTCTTGCCTTGCCAATTTTGGCCATTCTAACTGGTAAAAGGTGGTATCTCCATGTGGTTTTGATTTGCGTTCTTACTTTTCCTGTTTAGAAAATGTGAGATTGGCTTCCCACTCTCTGAAAATCCATGAACTGCCGCATTTTTAGGAATGGATTACTTTGGGCTAAGTATTTAGCCTGTATTTGCTGATAAACTTCCCATGGCGTCTAACTTCCATACGAACACACCCCACATATACACACACACCCCGACCTCTTCTCTGATCTGAAAGTAATGAAATATACGACAACTATACGCCAATTATAACAATTAGAAAAAAACAAAAGTACCGACTGTGAGGACTAAGCGGTATGTCAGGTGCTGCTGAATATTTGGCACCTGAGATGTTCATTCACTGTAAATGAATTTATGGGTAAAGCTCTTGACTACGGTTCTAGAGTGATCCATGAATTAAAGTTTCATTATAACCATTGTTTCTCACAAAGGAATTTCACAGCAATGTCGTATATTACTACAACATAGGCTCTCTTAATGTGTGATAGGAGTTCTTATCAAAACAGAACAGATGATTTCCCTTTACCATTGGAAAGTAGCGAACAAGACCCTAATTTCATGTAGCTATCCCCTGTGTGCTTCCAGTGGACCCGTCTGACTTCTGTTACTGTGCCTAAATATGGCACCACATATATTCCATCACAGTGACTGTATTTCTCTCATCTTCCAGCAGAGATATATTAAATAATAACAGTGCATTGTGGAAGTATTTGTTAGGAAACCATTTTATTTAATGAATTGATTTTTGGGAAATCATTTTCAATCTGGGTAGGAATCCCTTTCTTTAGGGTTATTGTTTCTTTTTTTTTTTTAAAGATTTTATTTATTTATTAGAGAGAGAGACTAAGAATGAGAGGGGAGAAGGTCAGAGGGAGAAGCCAACTCCCTGCAGAGCCGGAAGTCCGATATGGGACTCGATCCCGGGACTCCGGGATCATGACCTGAGCTGAAGGCAGTCGCTTAGCCAACTGAGCCACCCAGGCACCCTCTTTTTTTTTTTTTTTTTATGGAGAGATCCTGGTCTTCTGGTAAAGTTCCAGGAAGGTTTGGCCAGAAATAGTCCGTGAACAACAGATGAGCGTGAGATTAGCCACGAGCATCTTCAGCTGTGAGAGTCACTGGGAGGAGAAGCTGGTCACATACACTGTGAGAAGGGGAAGTGAGGCTTCCCCAGGAGGTGACGAGGATTCATTGAGGGGGTGGGCCCAGCGAGGACAAGGCAGGCCTGCGAGGCCTCAGAGCCCTTCCTGGAGCTGGGCAGATCCTGGTCGCTCACAGATCCCTGCTCCCTGCCCGCCCTCCCCACCCCCCACCCCCCCCACCCCCACCCGGGCCTCTCCTCCATTCACAAGACTGAGACATCAGAAAGGTCACCCGCCACAAACGCCTCGCACTGTGGCCCAGAGCTGGGGTGCTTTTGAAACCCTATGCTCAAGAAGTCCACGAGCCCCGGGAGGGATTTCATTTTAAACCAGGCTCCTTGTCGGTTCAGACATTTATGCCACTGACTGACCTTCTCCATTCATCCCCGTAAACATCTGAAAGGCAGCACGTTGGCTTAGCTGATGCTCTTCCTCTCCTCCCTTCCAGCCACAGCCCCCTGACCTGGGTTCCCACCCGCCCAGCCGCTCCTGGGCACATCCACGTCAGAGAAGACACTGTTCGATATGTGGGAAAGTACCCCATAAATGGTTTTTCATAGAAATAAACTTGCCTTCTGAATCTGGAGGCCTTTCGGATGGCTTCATGGGTTTTGTTTCTGGGTTTTACCAGCTCCCAGTTGTCTTGGCTGGAGGATAAGTCAGAAACGATGAGGTCACAGCTGAATGGGCAGCATATGGGAAATGGCTTCGGGCTGCCTCGTGCCCCACAGACAAGCTGATGCGATGTGGGACTGTCACCAAGTCCTCCTTCCCCCACCGGCAAGTGGGGCCCTCCGTGACTGGGGGTGACTTCACCATCCCTGCTCTTGTCTCCCAGTGGGTGCCTTGGAAGGCCCACCTTTCCCCCGACCACAACAAGGCTGTTTCGTGCTATAAACAGTTGGTTTTTTTTAAGTTTCTAGCTGTGTCTTTTAGTCATAAGCAAAATATTATTTCTCAATAAGGCTGTATTTTTTGGAGCAGTTTGAGGTGTACAACAACCTCGAGGGGAAGGTACGGAGATTTCCCCGACACATGCACAGCCTTCCCCGTCACCATCCTCCCTCACTCACCAGAGGGGGACACGTGTTCCCAAGGGTGAGCCTATGTTGACATTTCATCGTCCCCCAAGGTCCACAGTTTACCTTGGGATTCACTCTTGGTGTTATACGTTCTGTGGATTTGGACACATAGGTAGTGACATACATCTGTCATTATACCACCATACAGAGTATTTTCTTGGCCTAAAAATCCTGTCTTCTGCCTCTCCATCTCCCTACCTACTGCGTTTTTAATCTTTATACTCTGTTAGTGTTGCAATGAAATATTACTATTTTTTGTCTTTCAAAACCATAGCAATTTGGTGTACATTCTAGAATATGCTGAAAATATTTGCTCCAATAGCCTATCAAAAATTAAGACTAAAATAATGTTAAGCTAGAAAATAAAATTTCCTTTTGGGGAGAAAACCAGGCTTTTACTCATTCACTGTTGGACAATAACTCTTTAATAGAATGACTCAAAAGTCAGAAAGGATTGAAATCCGTGATCTAGAAATAAAGTCCACGCTAATTTAAAAAAAAAAAAAAAAAGGACTTGAAACCATTCAGGGTCCAAGTGTCCTTTTCAGTCTCATTCGTACTAATTCCTATTGTTGGCTTTCCAAATACCTGAACGATGGTTAGGATTTCCCAAATACAGCCTGCTTTTCTGGGGCTCTGTTTCCTAACACATACTTTTCCTTGAACTTGAAATATCTTCTCTCTCCTGGTCGATTTGCGGGCTCCTATTCATCCCTCAAGGTCCATTTTAAGCCTTAGTCATAACATCACCTTCAGACATCCTTTCTTTTCCACAGTTGGTCTTACCATCAGATTTTCCTCCATTGTGCATTCATTAGTCATTCAACAACCGCTCCTCAAACATCTGACAGGTGCCAGGAAGCTGGGCTTTATTAAAGCTAGAAAACCGACAAAGCCTGAGCAGCCTTCCGCTGACTTCAGAGAGTTGACAGTTTGCTAGAGTCGATTGCCGTGAGTGAAATAAAATGATCAGGGAATTCTTGAAACATCCACACAGAGTCCAATTTTTCCAAAACCCTTTTTGCATTTGAGTCATGCATGCCTGTGTTTTCCACCCAGCACGGTCTCTGCACTATCGGGATGTGGATGGTGCTCTAACTTTAGAAACAGATGCTCTACTGTTGTCTCTTTTTCTCTGAGCAGACTTCCATTCTGCTTGTTTCTGAACCTTATCAGAAAATGTCAACGGAAGATGAATTCCGACAGTAACCAGGCTGCACAGTCCTTCCTCAAAGAGCCCTTAAGTGGTTTGTTGACTGAATATTAAGAAACTGCAGGAACCCTGTCACAGCACCAGGAATAACAGCCAAGACTTGAAGTGACCACTCAGTCATAACTACCACCCCCGCTCGGCAATCGTAAGATGCATCCCAACGTCAGAGTTGTTAAAACGTAGAAATGGCAGGTTTTGGAACCAGTGACGTAGGGTAGTGAGGGTTACTTTAAAATTCAGCAGTAAATTTCAGAATCCAACGGAGAAACCCTTAGCTTTAACACTTAAATTAACTTAAGGGGTGCCTGGGTGGCTCAGTGGGTTAAAGCCTCTGCCTTCGGCTCAGGTCATGATCTCAGGGTCCTGGGATCGAGCCCCTCATCGGGCTCTCTGCTCAGTGGAGAGCCTGCTTCCCCCTCTCCCTCTGCCTACTTCTCTGCCCACTTCTCTGCCCACTTGTGATCTCTCTATCAAATAAATAAATAAAATCTTATTTAAAAATAATTTTAAAAAACTTAAAAACTTAAAACTGACCTTTCCTCGTACTAGAAGCGGATTCTAGACCATGCCTCTCATCCCAGGGCTTCTTTCTGGGGCAGTAGCCATCCTCTGGACAGAAATTCAGAGAATTCAGCCTCTGCTCGTGCTTCGGAAACACCAGGATGTTTTTACCAGAACTCTGGATGGCGAGTGCCTTCGGTGATTGGAAATGTTCCTGTCCGAACGAGCGAACGAACAAAGAAAAACCCTGCTATGTTCCTTGTAATGGGGAAGAGGTTGTGCAAACTAGATCTTTGTATGAAAGTTCTATGGGAACACAACATAATGAAATCAGAAGCCCAAAATACACCACAGAAGCGTCAGCCTCCTGGGGTAGACAAAGCAGAAATCAAACCGTATCCAAAGTATACAGCATTATGAAATCACAACCCAAATGAAAAGAAAAGCGATCATCCAAAAAGCTTGGTTTTGAAAGGGCGAGGAATCTCAAACACTCATAACTGGTAGGTTAAACTCTGTCCCGGGATGCTATGGATTTCCTCATTGCTGGTGATCAGCCCAGCCATGCAACAGAAAGAAATTCATCCTCGAGCTGTGGGGACCTCCGACCGGACCTGCGCACTGGGGCCCTGTCTTCTGATGGTGCAGCTCATTGGGCTCAGGCGGATTAGCCCAGTCCTGGCTCAGCGGGTATTTTAAGCTCTCAGTCTGTTAGAATCAAACCAATCTTCATCTTGATCCTGTGCACGCAGACCTATGAGAGATCAAACCTTGAGCTTAGACCATCCTGCCTGAAGATGCTTGTGATGTCTTTAAGGAGCTAGATAACAGAACTATTTTATGGAGTTGTATTTTGTTTAGTTAGAGCATTAAGGTGTCAAGAATTTCTTTCCCCTCTGACTTCTTTAGATAGATGGGTGGATGGATGGATGGATGGATGGATAACTGATAGGTAGACAAATAGATTTTCAAATCTTAAGCCGTAGCATTAACGTGTCGAGAATTTCCTTCATCTTTGGTTTCTTTAGTTCTATAGATAAACAGATAAAAACAAAGATGGATGGATAGATGGTTAGAGAGACAGATCTTCAGATCTTCCGTGAGATTTCAGAATTAAAGTTCTAGGTTTCACAATCTTCTTGTCCGCCGTGTTTCATTTCTGTTACTCTTTGTGAGGGCAAAACAAAGCGTGTCCTTCGAGTGGACTCTTGACTTCTGGGATGGCCCCCAGCCCTCCCCCCTCCCCTCATATGCCCCTTTTGTGAATGTGCCGCACATTTGCTGGGTGACTGGCTCAAACAGAGTCTGTGGTTTGAGAAAGGCTAACCCCAGTGGTCCCTCATTACCACTGTATGTCAACCAAGGGAACTAATCAGAGCCTTCCCCATGTTAGTGAATAGACAAGAGCAACAGGATTGTAATGAGCCCTGGCTGGGCATCCCCAGCTCGTCTTGGCTTCCCATCCAGAAAGCCCTGAACAAAGAGCAGATATTTAATGGCATTGTCTTGTGACTAAGTCTTATCCCTTTAAGTCAGAGTTTTAATATTTGAAATAAGGCTAAAGCCCTTGCACTCGTAACAACAACTCCCTTTCTTAATAGAACATCAATTACATTTTATATCTGCGTGGTTGTTTAATGAGCTCTTTTAGAACAAGAAATGAAAAGAAACAGCTACACGTATGAAACGTATCATTTACACTTTTCAGAAGTGTTCAGATGTGCGGTCGCCAAGTTTTACTATTGTCACTAGCCTCCTAAGACTCCAAAATGTTTCTTGTAAAAGAAAATACGGTTCTAACCAAGAGAAAATACTTCCTTTCAGAGTTATAGGTACGTAAAATAGAGGGGTGGTTTCAGATCAGAAGGATAGCAGATAACTTGGATAGTAAACCTTCTTTTTCCTTAATGCCTGATTTTATTTTTGAATTATCGGTTCAAAATATTAGAAAAAAAAAAGATTACCACAGAATAGTCTCGTAGTTGATAGAGCTCCATCTGGGTGATTCTAATTACTTTTCTAGCCAGCTAGAATGACTGCTAGCTATGGAGAAGTTACCCAAACTTATAGGAATGAAGTCTCCACATTTTAAATATTGCACAACTAGTACGTGTTTCTTATCTCCCATCAGCATGTTCATAAATTCTCCATAATGCAGAGCTTGATCTGTAGAGAAGAAATAGATGATGATTTCTGTTTGTCGGTGAAACTATTTTTTTCCCTCCAGCTTTATTTAGCTGTAATTGACAAATGTAACTGTATATATTTCAAGGGTACAATGAGATCATTTGATATCCATACTTCTGTGAATTGATTACCACAGTCAGGTTAATAAACACATCCATTATACAGTTGCCTTTATTTTTCTTTCTCATGATGAGAATACTTAAGATCTACTCTCATGGTTAATTTCAAGTATACAATGCAGTAGTAACTACAGGCGCCATGCTGTGCATTAGATCCCCAGATTTATTCCTTTTTTATTCCTTTTATAATTTTACCTTCTGATCAGCATCTCCTCATCTTCCCCCACCCTGGTAGCCATGATATCACCCTCTGTTTCTGTAACTTTGACTTTTAAACTTTTCTTAGATCCCACATGTGAGTGAGAGAACCCAGGAGTTTTGTCTTTGGCTCGGTTTATTTAGAATAGCGCCCTCTAGGGTCATCCGTGTTGTTGCAAATACCAACATTTCCTTTGTCTTGGCTAAATGGGTGTGAGTGTGTGTGTGCGTGCGCGCTTACACATCACAATCTTTATTCAGTTCTTGACAGACTGTTTCCATATCTTCACCATTGTGAGTAATCCTGCAACGAACATGGACATCCAATCTTTGAGATACTCCTTTTCTTTCTTTGGATTTATATACCCAGGTGCAGGATTGGCTGGATCGTGTGGTAGTTCTTTTTTTTTTATCTTTTTGGGGATCTCCATGACATTTTCCAAAGGGGCTGCACCCGTTTACAAGAGCGCCAAGGGGTTCCTTTTCTCCACATCTGTGCCACTGCTCGTTATTTCTTGCCTTTTTGATAAAAGCCATTCTGACAGGTGTTTGGTGATATCTCCCTACGCTTTTGATTTGTGTTTCCCTGATCATTAGTGATGTTAAGAACCTTTTCGGTGTATACCTGTTGGCCATTTGTATGTGTTCTTAGGAAAAGGTCTGATCAGGTCTTTTTTTTTTTTAACTGGGTTGCTGTTGTTGTTTGCAGTTGAGCTGTGAAAGGTCTTTAGATATGTTTAGATATTAGCCCCTTGCCAGATAGATGCCTTGCAGATATTTTCTGCCATTCCATAGGTTGCCTTTTCATTTAATTGATTTTTTCCTTTTTGGCACAGAGCTTTTTAGTTTGACGTAGTCCCACTTGATGATTTTTGTTTTTTGGTGTCATATCCAAAATCTCATTGCCCAGGCCAGTGTTAAGGAGGTCTTCCTATGTTTTCGTCCTGGAGTTGTGTGGCGGCAGGTCTTACATTTAAGTCTTTAATCCATTTTGAGCTCATTTTTGAGCTGTGTAAGCTAAGATAGAGATTCAGTCTCATTCTTTTGATAATACTCTATTTTTAACTATTATATTTATTTGGGCCACATTGTTAAAAACAGGAGGAGGGGATGCTGTGTTCATCCTGTCAAATTCTTTTTTTTTTTTTTTTTTAAGATTTTATTTATTTGACAGAGGGAAAGAGATCACAAGTAGGCAGAGAGGCAGGCAGGGAGAGGGGGAAGCAGGCTCCCCGCCGAGCAGAGAGCCCAATGTGGGGCTCGATCCCAGGACCCTGAGATCATGACCCGAGCCGAAGGCAGAGGCTTTAACCCACTGAGCCACCCAGGCGCCCCTGTTCTGTCCAATTCTAAATGTGATCCTCACTGTTGCTTATTTGAATTCAAGAAAGCTGTACTCACATTAGTAATCTGTTTTACTCTCACACTCATGGATTAGGCTGAACAGAACCTAATGGGAATATATATTGCTAAATCTGAGAACAAGGGCTTGTGTAAATTTTAAATGGAACACAAGGTGCCCCAATTTCCAAGTTGGAATTTTTACAAGGTGGTTTTTTTGAACTGCTTGTTCCAAATCCGTGTGGCATAATTTGGGAATTCTATGCTTGTCAAGGCTTTTTTACTTTGGTCTTCTGGATTTAGAATTTTCCCCAAATCTGACTCCACAAGTAGGGATGGTTCTATGTGTTAATGTCAGGTCGTACGAGTTAATCTAAGGTAACGTTAACAGGTATATTTCAGTAATTTCCCCCAGAATAACCTTTATATTACTCTGGCTTTTCTGCCCACCCTTGGAGAGGTTGCCATTGTTAAAGATAAGGTCTTTTGTTTTCCAAGTGAAGGCCTATCCTGGTGACTCTCAGGAGGGGAGGGTCCTCCTTTGGGCAGAAGCCTGCTCTGGGAGTGGCCTGGACAAAAGTCAAGGTGCCCTTGCTGCCATCCAGGCATGCTTGTCATCAGGCTCTGCTCTGTTTTCACGCCTTCTCAAAGCGAATGCCACTTAGGGCTTATGCTCACTGCCTGAAGCCCCGGCGCCTTTGTTCTCTATTCATTGCAAGGCTTTCCTGTCTTCTACCTTGCTTTACAGAATATCGAGTAACTTGGCAGCGAGGCGGGAGCTTCTTCAGACCCATTATGCTTTAATGATCATTAGCATAGTAATAAGGACAGCATTTAGGAGCCCATACTCTGCTGTCACATAGACCTGTGCGAAAAATCTGGACCATTTATGGTGGGATGCAAGCGTCAGCAAGTTACTCTGACCCTCGGTATCTTCTTCAGTAAGATGGGAATAATAACAACCCTTTGAGGGTTATGAGAATCCGATTAGGTAATGTATAAAAAGCAACCGGCGCAGGTACCTAACTCACAATGAACTGTTAGTAGTAAGTGACCTCCACGTAGAGCCGCGGTCTTTAGCCGGGCGTGTTATTTTCATGTTCAGTCCATCAGCCCCTCTTAGTCCAGACTGAATTTGTGTCTACCCCGAAAGCCACACCCAGCCCTGAGGTTGGCAATGAAAGGAAGGCCTGGTTCCGGACACAGTACAAATCATCTCTGGGAATGCAGCTGGCTCATTTGCCTTTACATTTTGCGATAACTCAGGCCGGTTTCAGTTTGGGATAAGATTTCTCCAGCTGGCCCCACCAAGGACACCCCATCTGTATTTTCTGTCGCTGTTCTAGGATCCACCCAGATTAGGTTGCAATTCAGTGTGTTTAAACTTTCAGAGGGGTTCATCTGGCACAGAGAATATAGGATGTCATCCATTTGCTCTAAAATGTAGGCTCTTGGGCCAGAGGCTTTATTTTTATCCTTAATACATAGGAACTTTGGCAGGCGTGGCATTTTTAAGGGAAATTATATGCATATTCAGCCGTGTGACATTATAGAAGTAAGGAGAGGTTTATCTGTTCAACCTAGTGAGAACTTGATGCATTTCTATCCTAGCGATACTAGAATTTGGAGAGGGTGTCCTTTAAGAGGAACAGGCCGACATGTAAATAAAGGAATAAGTAAAAATGTTTGCAAGAGCCCCATGATTCCTGGGGACCCCGTGCCCATCATTTTTAGCAGCTGGTTTCCTGTTTGGGGGTGCCCGTGAAGCCTCATGGGGCTTCACACATCCGTGCTCTGAAGGCAATTGTGAGTCGGCTTTGCTCTTTGATGACCTGGAAGCTTCCACGTAGGGAGGAGTCCCCGCAAGCCCTAGTGAGTGAGACCTCCTACTTCTGGGACTTTGCGTCTGTCCTCAAGTTCAGTCTCCTGGTTACACCTGCCGTTAAAATCAGTGCCGTAAAAGCTCACGCGAGTTATGTGGCAAAGCCCTTTCTGTTGTTTCCGGTGCGCTGCACCCCATGAACGTACGCAGTTTCCCAGAATTTCTGTGCCCGTTCTTCTCCATCGTATTCCATCCTTTTCCTTTTCTTTTTTTTAAGATTTTATTTATTCATTTGATACAGAGAGAGAGAGAGATCACAAGTAGGCAGAGAGGCAGGCAGAGAGAGAGGCGGAAGCAGGCCTCCTGCTGAGCAGAGAGCCCGATGCGGGGCTCGATCCCAGGACCCCAAGATCATGACCCGAGCCGAAGGCAGCGGCTTAACCAACTGAGCCACCCAGGCGCCCCATCCTTTTCCTTTTCAAACTACCTTTTCCCATGGCGAGGGATCACCATGCCTCAGTGATTCTAGTTTTCTCTCCCTACCCCCACAGCAGGTCGTTGTAGATACTCAGTTTCCTTCAGGTCCCCCAACCAGATTTTTCCCTCTTTCCGAGATCTTTAGTGACGCTCCACCTTATAGAAACATGCTCAAGTCAACTGGGTGAAAAGGAAAAAGGACCCAGTACACCCAGATCGCCCTATACCTGCTGCCCTCTTTCCTCCTCCCCTTTGCTCCTTATTCCTTTGTGCATCCCGTCTCGCGTCCCTGTCCCCATGCAGCCCTCCAGCCACAGTCTGACTTCTGTCCCCGCTCCACAGAAATCGCTGAACTCACTGGAGACATTTAGACCTTCTGTGTCCCTTGGTTTTCATGGCCCCATTCACCGTGCACCTTCCTCCTGTCTCTGGCTGTTCCTCCCCAGTCTTCTCTGCTGCTCCTTAAGGTTTGGCCTCCTCTCCTCTCCTCCTTTTCCTCCTCCTTCCCACTCTTCACACCCCTTCCATGCTGATTGCTCTTGAGCCTGCGTCCCCCTGGGTCACCCACAGGTGACGGTGCATGCGCAGTGGCTTCTGAACCAGAGGCTCCCAACGTTCAACCTCAAATTTATATTCTACTTGGATATTCTCGAAATACTTCGGAAGTGACTCATCCAAGATTACGCAGCTGCCGCGACCCCTACCCTTCCCCTCCATGTTCTTCTTCCTTTATGCTGAATCTCAGAAAATGGCGGGACCGTCCTTCCGCCGGTCCTGAAAGGAGCCCTAGGGTCATCCTCAACTCCTCCCTTTCCCTGAGCTCTAAAACCAGACTGGACAGTGGTTCTCACAGGTACACAATCTCGGGTCCCTTTTTCCTGACTGCCACCACCACTCAACTTAACCCTTTATAGTTTCCCTCGGGAATGATCGCTGAAGACACGCTAATGGTTTTTTCCTGCCTCCAGTCTTCCTGTCTGCTCTTCTCCACACCGAATTGTTAAAAGATAAACAGGCATAGTATACATCCTAAGATTTTGTTTGAGCAAAAGTCGTTTGAAATCAGGCAGGGGAAACCTGGAGATGGTTAGCAGCACTCTGCAAACGGGAGCCGAGACTTGTCCAGAAAAGGAACCAAAGCAAAGGAAGGAAATTATTTGATTGGTTGTAGCTTAAAGCCTACTTGTCTGTTTCTGGCTGCCCTGAGGTTTCAATTTTCTTTCTTTTTTTTTTTTTTTTTTTTAAGATTTTACTTGAGAGAGAGAGAGAGAAAGAGTAGGGGGGAGGGGGTAGAGGGAGAGGGAAAAGCAAGCTCCCAGCTGAGCAGAGAGCCCAATGCGCCAATGCAGGGCTCGATCCCAGGACCCTGAGATCATGACCTGAGCCGAAGGCAGAGGCTTTAACCCACTGAGCCCCCCAGGCACCCCGAAGTCTTGGATTTCTTACTCTCTCTTTCTGTGGAAGAAACGAGGCCTTGCGCTAAGTCGCTAAATGTAAAATAGAAGATTTAGAAGAGGCTGAACCATTTTGTCTGACAGGACAAAGATCTGGAAGGGAGGGGTGAAGGGATGACTTCCTCTCTACTGAAAGAGTGTCGCAGTATTTAAAGCTGATGATGGTTCTCAAATGTTATGTTAATTAGTAAATGAGGGTGCAAGCATTTTGCAAACATAAAATGCTACAGAAATGCTAATTTCTAAAGAACCTTACGTGGTACCTTTCTTCGGGATGGAAACCGGTAAAATGGCCCTTGAAGGGCAATTTGATCTATTTTGGGTGTGCATTTCTGTTCTTTAAATAAGCTCTCATGGAAATCAGATATAGGAACACTGTTCTGTACGTTCCTCTTCCCACAGTCATTTGTGCAGTTGGAGGATAGGGAAGGGGCTCATCATACCTCGAAGGGCATGTGTGGTTTGCTGAGATGTTCCAAGTTCTTCATCCATTTCACAAGGCTAATGAACGCAGAGGCAAAGGCATTCTGTGATTTCCTTCTCAACAAAAGGTTGAGAAGAACCCCCTGCGTGTAGGGTTTTGCAGACTCTTGTTCAGCCCTCCTTGGAAGAGGGTTTGAGGATGTGCAGTGATACATAATCTTGTCCAGTTATTAAGGAAACTAATAAATTATGGTTCCCCTTAAAGGGTAGATGCAAAATAATTATATAACAAAATAGAGAGTAACTAATAAAGTAACTACGCAACTGTCATGTAACTATATAGAACCTAAATAATGGTTTAATAAGCTCCTGGAGAGTAGTTGGAACAACTCGAGAAAACAGCAAGACCAGAGGTCCTGGGCGTCATGGCGGGATTTGTGCCTTAGCCTCGCCAGAGACAGGACTCACCTGGGATGGGGTCTTGCTTCAGCCCGATCATTATTGTCCAGACCTGTCCCCCTCGGCCCCTGCGGCGGCTCAGTTAGGTTCCCAGAGATGGTGGGCAAATATGTACAGTGCCGCCCGATTCCTGAGATTAGAAACCAATTGGGGGACGAGGCAATGGGACATCCAATAATCCTTCAGAAATCATGTTGAGGGCAAAGAGCCTCTGACCCGGTAAGATGGTGAGAATAGAATTCTAAGTAAAAAGCTGCCATCTAGGAAACAGAAGCCCTGGTATTCTTTCATTTTTTCCGGGATAATCTGATACTTTACATGTGAAAAGATCTCCTCCGAGGTATTCATACAGGTTACCTGTGGGTGGTGGGATTACAAGTGATTTTGCTCTGAGGTGTGGGGTAAAGGCTAAAAGCTCAGATTCTGGGCTGGGAATAATAGGGCCCAGGCTCTGCCACTCAGGTGCCTTCTGTGAATTATTTAACCCCTTCAAACCTGTCTCCTGACTTTGACAGCGGGTTAATGATAGTAACTACTGTATAAGGTTGTTCTGAACATTAATGAGACCATCCTTTATGAAGTGTTTTACCCAGTATGGGGCACATAGAGGTAGCGAAAAGCATTTTTCCAAGAAACTCAGCACATTGTAGGAAGGGAGAAACATGTCAAGGAAGGAAAGGAAGGAGGGAGGTAAGAAGAGGGGAGAGTTAGTTCACTTCTGTAGATGCTTCCCTGAGAGACAAGCCGGCAGGGGTGAGGGGCTGAGAGACAAGCCGGCAGGGGTGAGGGGCTGAGAGACAAGCCGGCAGGGGTGAGGGGCTGCGGCCCACTCAGGTTGGGACAGACCCTCAGCAAGAAGTAGATGGCCCAAAGAACTTCTCCCCCAATCCCACTCCCTTGTCTCCCAGGGAAATTCCCTCACTTATAGCCTACAGGGCCTCTCAGCTGAAAATGCCAACACTTTATAAATAATGGATGAGAATGAGTTAAAACTCTACCAGTGGGGGCTGTTTCCTGCGGGTCTGAGGAGGAGGTGGCAGAGACGGGCTTTGACTCGTCCTGACAGGCTTCGTCATGGGTCTGTGCTCCCCCATGAAGCCAGGCCTACCTTTCCCCAAGGAACCCTCGCCACTGAGCCCCACCCACGTGCCGAGCAGCCCTCCCCTCACTGGAAGCTGTTCCAGTCAACGAAGAGGCTGAGGAAGGGATCTAATTATTCTGGAGCAAAGCTGATGAGAAGGCAGATGCCAACCCGGGAGTGTGGAGAGTTTGTGCGGCTGTGATCCTCTCAGTGAGTTTCCTGTAATTATGTTTGAGGAAAGACCACAGCTTGGGGAAGGCATTAATGAAAGACTTTCTGTAGCACCTTTACTCTGGCGTTCGTTTCCTTGAGTGCAAACTCTGCTGATCTTTCAAATTAACCTTCTCTAAAAAGTTCCCTTTTTTTTTTTTTTCCCTCCTTTTCCGAATCCACACAGGTCTTAGAATAATCGGTAATGACAGAACTTGTTCATCAGCTGATTGGACCTTCACGTGATTTGTTTAAGATTTTATAATAACTCAGTAATGTTTGGGAATTAACAGGGGGTTGATTAAGTTTCTGAGTTCCATTGGAGTTTCCGAGCTTGGTATTCGTATTATTCTGACTCGGAAATTCAGCTCGAGCTTTCTCTTTTGTGGGGTTGTCCCTGAGGTCACACTTGGGAAAAGACGTCTTTGTTCAGGGGGGCTCACGGATCAGAAGTGTAGATGGTTCCCATAGGTGGTTGACCACCTACTGAGACACAATGAGAAGTTGAGGTCTTGACCCCCTCCATCTTGAAGCAACCTCGAACTACGTGGAAATTCCGGTAGCCATTCTCCGGAGGGAAGTGACGCTCTTCCAACATCTTACTCCCTAATGGCTGATGGAAGTCACACCGCGGTTATCCCCCTTCCTCCGTCGTCTCTAAACCTGTGATTCCGTGAGAGACTTACGTGTATCTGCACTCCTTTACAGCCAACACTTGGCTGAGTGACTCTATTCTTTATTTCTTTTAGATTTTATTTATTTATTTGAGAGAGAGGGAAAGTGAGGGGGGCAAAGGGAGACTCTCTCTCTTTTTTTAATTTAATTTTTTCAGTGTTCCAAGAGTCATTGTTCATGCATTACACCCAATACTCCATGCAATATGTGCCCTCCTCAATACCCACCACTAGGATCACCCAACTCCCCATCCTCCTCTCCTCCAAAACCCTCAATCTGTTTCTCGGAGTCCACAGTCTCTCATGTTTCGTCTTCCCCTCTGATTTCCCCCAGTTCACCCTTCCTTTCTTTCTCCCAGTGTCCTCCATGTTTTTCCTTATGCCCCACATGTAAATGAAACCATATGATAATTGAGTTTCTCTGCTTGACTTATTTCACTCTGCATAATCTCTTCCAGTCCCGTCCATGTTAATACAAAAGTTGGGTATTCATTCCTTCTGATACCTGAGTAATATTCCATCGTATATATGGAATATCTTCTTTATCCATTCGTCTGTTGAAGGGCATCTTGGCTTGTTCCAGTTTGGCAATTGTGGCCATTGCTGCTATGAACATTGGGGTACATATGGCCCTTCTTTCCCGCATCCGTATCTTTGGGGTAAATACCCAGTAATGCAATTACAGGATCATAGGGTAGCTTTATTTTTAATTTCTTCAGGAATCTCCACACTGTTTTCCAAAGTGGCTGCACCAACTTGCATTCCCACCAACAGTGTAAAAGGGTTCCCCTTTCTCCACATCCTCTCCAACATTTGTTGCTTACTGTCTTGTTGATTTGGGCCATTCTAACTGGTGTAAGGTGGTATCTCAGTGTGGTTTTGATTTGAATCTCCCTGATGGCTAATGATGATGAACATTTTTTCATGTGTCTGTTAGCCATCTGTATGGCTTCTTTGGGGAAGTGTCTATTCATGTCTTCGTTTCTTTTAGATTTTATTTGAGAGAGAGAGAAAGAGAGAGAGAGGAAGGGGGGGATAGAGAGAGGGAGGGGCAGAGGGAGAATCTTGAGGAGACTCCACACCCAGTGTGGAGCCCAATGCAGGGCTCGATCCCAGGACCCCGAGATCCTGACCTGAGCCAAAATCGAGAGTCAGACTCCCAACCAACTTCATGCACCACCCAGGTGCCCCTGTGCGACTCTGTTCTTCTTAGCTCCAGCACCCAGTGACTTTTTCCCGGGCGTCAGTTCCCATCAATTTCTAATCTGTATCCCGTGTGCTGTAATTCAGCTTCACTGGACCCCACTTTGTTTTGTCTCCTAGTTTTCCCTGTGTGTCTCCTGTTCCCATGATTGGGGGCCACGACTGGCAGGATCACTTCTGCCCCATCATGAGTACTTCGGGGCAGCCAAAGCTCCTGCTGCCAGAGCTCCTCTGCAGGGGTACCGTGTCGTCCTAAAGTGCAGGTCGGGGGGTGCAGGTGCAGCGTGTCCCCCGATTCTCCATGCAGTCGTACAGAATAAGTGTTCTCTGTCTCCGCATTGAGCCCAACCATGGCTGACACACCACGTCAGGGGGTACGTGCGTATACTTCACCCCAAACGGAAAATATATCCATTCCGAATTTGCTGTGACACTAGGAAGATGGTCTAGATAACCCAGGCGCAGAGGAGAGCAGCCCTGTCCCTCCTGAGTCCCACTGCTATCAGGACACGGAAACATCCACTGCCATTCCAAAAAGTCACAGTTCCGAGAAACATCATTATTCGTTTTACTATCCAAGCAGTACATGGGGTGTGAATAGACACGATAGTCCAGCATTTCGGTTAAAAAGCGAAAGCTCTAGAGAATCTTGAACAGAATAATGTTAGGAAGGGCTAAATCACTGCTCAGTCGATTGAGGCCTCGGGCAGAGAAGGATACCCAAGAGCTCTGACAGGGTCACCCCACTTTTGATTTCATGGGCAGACCTGGCCCAGGAAAACTTCTAAAACCCATGCCCCCCTTCCGTCATCCCTTCCACGGTACCTGGAACCAGAAGGCCCTCAGTGGGTTCCCCACAACTCACTAAGTGTTTATGGACTTGAGTTTCTCGACAAGACTGGATTTCAGCTCTCTTAAACTTGAGAGTGAATGCCTCCGGTAATAAACATCTCTTTCCTGAATTATTCATTTCGTTGCCCTCCGGTTCAGCTCTAAGCTCTTCCCAGCCTTTTTTTCTTGCCTTCACGGCTGCCATTAAAATCCACCTCCTTTTAATGGCTCTTTAGGAGAAATGGAGAATGTCAATCATTTCTGAATTCCAGGAAGAAGCTGTATACCCTCTAGGCCCCCTCTCTGACTGACTTGGTCCCAGACTCCCCTTAAACCTGCTTTTCCCAGGGGCGCCTGGGGGGCTCAGTGGGTTAAAGCCTCTGCCTTCGGCTCAGGTCATGATCTCAGGGTCCTGGGATCGAGTCCCGCATGGGACTATCTGCTTAGCGGGGAGCCTGCTTCCCCTTCTCTCTCTGCCTGCCTCTCTGCCTACTTGTGATCTCTCTCTCTGTCAAATAGAGAAATAAAATCTTTAAAAACAACAACAACAACAGAAAACCTCCTTTTCCTGAGGCGTGCCCCCCCCCGTCCCCACCCCCCTGCCTAGTCCTTCCGGTCCGGAAGTCAGTGGCAGACACCTGGTCGGTGGGTACCAGGGAAAGTGCGCCCAGCAGGCTGTCTGATTGGCAGCCTCGGAAGCCTTCTTCCCTCTTTCCCAGTGTTGCGGGACTCTGGTTGGTTACTGAGAAAGCCATTGTTGTGACATGTATGTCGATTCTTGCTGGGCCAAGGAGTAGGGAATGAGCTTTTACGAAGCTAAGGAGAGAAGGTTCGGTAATGAAAACCCGCCTGTGATCCCCAAGACATGGGGTCGGGTTTCCACTTGCTGGGACTTGCTGGGAAACCTCCAGATGAGGGGTCATAAAAAGTCTTATTAAAAGTCCTGTCACAGAGCAAAACATTAGCCCCAAAAAAGAAAGTAAAAATATTTTCGGCACATCCGCAGTGTAGATGGAGTTAAGAATCATAGTTGCAACTAGCAGTCAGGCGTTTTAGGTACTTGAGTTGTATTCTCGCATAACCCTCAGACATCCCTAAGCGATAGCATATTATTATTTCCATTTTACACATAAGGAAATGGGTATAGAAGAAAGCTTGTGCTTATGGTCCCATTGTAATAAAAAAAAAAAGTCTTTTGTTCTAATTCTTGGCGGAGTGCCCCCTGCATGTGATTTTAGTCAATATCATCCTATCTTTGTAAATGACACATTTAGCAGAGACCTTAGAAAATGAAAAGAACATCCATCGTCTTCCGTTTAGGTCCTCTGCTTCCTAAATGAAATGAAAAAAAAATTTAAGTGAAAAAGAATCTGAGAAATTATTGTAGCATTTCTATGCATAAAATATAGCTGTTTTATAGAATCTGCTTTGAAATTTGGCAAAGCGTGGTTGGTTGTTTTCAGCAAGACTTCCAAAAAGTAGGGGCTGGCGCCGTTCCAGATCCTAGGTAAAGAGGTACGCTCTCATGAAATGAGAGAGACCGAGGTTTGGGTTCTGGCTCCCACTCATTTATCTGTCCATTCATTGTGTTAACAAATCTTTATTGGACTCTTAGAGTGTGCCAGTGGTGAAGCACTGGTAGAAATGACCCGATCTGGGGCACCTGGGGGGCTCAGGCATTAAGCGAATGCCTTCGGCTCAGGTCATGATCCCAGGGTCCTGGGATTGGGCTCCCTGCTCAGCGGGAAGCCTGTTTCTCCCTCTCCCGCTCACTGTGCTTGTGTTCCTTTCTCTCTCTCTCTCTCTCTCTCTGTCAAATAAATAAATAAAATCTTTAAAAGAAAGAAAAGAGAGAGAGAAAGAAAAAGAAAGAGAGAAAGGAAGGAAGGAAGGAAGAACCGGTTCTGATTTGAATCTTTAAAAGCTCCTTCTGGCTGTTTTGGGGAGAAGAGATTGGGGAATCGAGGCAAGGAAACTGGCCGGTGGGTGGGGTTTCCCGCAGGCGGGAGATAAACGTGGCCTCCACCAGGGAAGGTAGAAAGAAATGAGCATAGTCAAACATATATTTTGGAGATGGGGCGCCTGGGTGGCACAGTAGGCTAAACGTCCAACTGTTGATTTCAACTCAGATCGTGATCTCAGGGTCATGAGATTCAAGCCCCGTAGGGCTCCATGCTGAGTGTGGAGTCGGCTTGAGATTCCCTCTCTCCTCTTCCCTCTGTCCCTCCCCCCACGTGCATGCTTGTGCACACTTCCTCTCTAAAAAATGTGTGTGCGTGTGTATGAAATAGATCTGGCAGACCTTGGTTATGGATTTGCCTGGGTGGAGGGGTTGGGGGAAAGAGAGAAATCAAGGATGACCCCCAGGGTATTAGTCTGAGCTACTGAACGGAGCGAGTTATCATTTACTGAGATAGAAAGGATAATGGAGAAACAGGCTTGGCATCTGGGGAAGATAAAGAGCTCTGCTGTGGGCCTGTCAAAGTCTGTTTTATGCTTATTAAGTATGCAAGTAGGGAGAATAATTTAGGTCTGACCTCTGCTGGGGTTCCCAAGCTCTAAGGAGAGTCAAGCCTGCAGATCGGATTTGGGGCGTCATCAGCATAGAGATGGCGTTTGCAGCTGCAGAGCTGGATGCTGTCCTCACGGGAGGGAGAACAGCTGTAGAATGGGGCCCAGGGCCAAGCCCAAGGGCTTTTCAACATTTCTCTCTTTGTAGAAATAGAGAAACTAGTGAGGGAGACGGCGAAGGGGGAACAACCAAGGTGGGAAAGAGAAGGAGGAGAGAAAGGTTTTTTTACTCTGCTTGCTGGGGAGGAAAGAGGGAGCCCTTGAAACTGACATCAGCATTCTCTGGTGAATTTCACAGGAACCGCATCAGCCAGATTGAAGTGGATTGAAAAGTATGTGGTTAGGTAAAGAGGTAGAAACGAGTACTGATAACTCATTCCAAGCATTCTGCTTTGAAGAGAAAGAAATGGGGACGTAGCTCTAAGGGGAGATAGAAACCAAGCTTATTAGAGAAGCCAAGGATTGTCTTGTAGGACTGAATATTCATCAGAGGTTTATAATCATAATTTTATTGTTATTTCTTTAGAGAGGGAGCGTGAGGAAAGAGGGAGAGGGAGGGAGAGAATCCCAAGTAAGGGAGAGAGAGAATCCCAAGTAGGCTCCAGGCGCAGGGCGGAGCTGATGTAGGGCTCCATCTCAGGAACCTGAGATCATGACCTGAGCTGAAATCAGGAGTCAGACACTTACTTAACCAACTGAGCCAGGCGCGCCCTGTGATTATAATTTTAAATTCAAAGGGATCGCTATGGCTGTGAGATTTTTCTCCTGTAACCTTTAGCTGGAAGGATAGGTTAGACTGTGAAACATAAACTTGATAAAGGGCGAAGGCACCTTTATCAAGGCACCAAAAGGTGTATGTATGGTGGACAGTGAAGACGCGGTGAAGTCAGTGACTTGGAGATCTCAACGAGGTCAAAGTGGAGGCGTGATACAAGTGAGCTGGAGGAGAGGAAGTAGAGTTCAGAAAGAGAGTCTTAGAATTACCATTTCCAATCTGCTGTTACTTGTAATAAGATCTAGACTCTATGGGAGTGGGTTACACTCTCTGTAGGAGTGCAGGGTGTGAGGGCAGAGTCCTTAAGGACCTAACATGTTGAGTGAGTTCTCCTTGTCCTTGTGGTTTTTGGAATCAGTGATGATTATACAGGACAGGAGCTAAGGAATAGAGAAGGCAGTTAACTGGAGTCTTTTTTTTTTCCCCCAAATATGTTTATTTTATTTTTTCAGTGTTACAAGATTGATTGTTCATGCACCACACCCAGTGCTCCGTGCAATACGTGCCCTTCTCAATACCCACCACCCAGCTCGCCCAACCCCCACTCCCCTCCTCTCCAAAACCCTTAGTTTGTTGCTCAGAGTCCACAGTCTCTCCTGGTTCATCGCCCCTCTGATTTCCCTCCATTCACCCTTCCTTTCCTTCTCACAATGTCCTCCATGATTTTCCTTATGCTCCACACGTAAGTGAGACCATAAGATCATTGACTCTCTCCCCTTGATTTATTTCACTCCGCATAATCTCTTCTAGTCCCAACCATGTTGATACGAAAGTTGGATATTCAACCTTTCTGATGGAGGCGTAATATTCCATTGTAAAGATGTACCACATCTTCCTTATCCACTCATCTGTTGAAGGGCATTTTGGTTCTTTCCACAATTTAGCAATTGTGGCCATTGCTGCTATGAACATTGGGATACATGTGGCCCTTCTTTGTACTGCATCTGCTTCTTTGGGGTAAATACCCAGTAGTGCAATTGCAATAGAGTAGCTCTATTTTTAATTTCTTGAGGAATCTCCACACTGTTTTCCAAAGTGGCTGCACCAACTTGCATTCCGACCAACAGTGGAGGAGGGTTCCCCTTTCTCCACATCCTCTCCAGCATTTGTTGTTTACTGTCTTGTTGATTTTGGCCATTCTAACTGGTGTAAGGTATCTCGATGTGGTTTTGATTTGAATGTCCCTGATGGCTAAAGATGATGAACAATTTTGTCATGTGTCTTGAATGAATGAGTGAGAACCAGGAAGTTGACAAAGGATAACAGCAGGCACCTGTGTTGGGGGATATGGCTGGCCAAATGACATGTATTTCGGTGTAGCTTGGGATTTTGAAAGGGGGAGGAAAAGTAGTTCGGAAGTGGCAAAAGGGAGCAAGGAGAGCACTTACCTCACTTTGTAGTAGCCCTGAGGTACTGGGAGTGTAGAAGGTAAGAGGTCCCCAGGAAAGGGTCTGCCAGTGGATTAATGGCCTCAGAAGCACTGAGAAGGACATTGATGCAATGCCTTCTTTTAGACTGATCCTTTCACAGAAGACCAGAAAAGCTAGATAAGATACAGTCACACAAAAGAAAACCATTTGAATCTATCAGAGAGCAATTAGAGCCTCTAGTCCTTTGGGGGCCTAGAGCCCTGCATTTGGGGGCTGAGCCCTGCATTCACTGAACTTTTCTTCGGACCCTCAGGGAGTAGAGGTTGAGCAGAAAGCAGAGGCTGTGACTTGGCTAGTGTTATCACTGGACCAAGGAGACAAAAACTGGAATTGATCTACATAAAGACGATTTTGCAGTCAGAAATTACCAGGCATGCTAAGGCATAGAAAAAAATAAGTTGAAGCCAAGAGAAGAAAGTCATTAGAAACAAATCCACGGAGATCCAGATCTTGGAGAGGGACTTTGATATCACCATAATTAGTGTGTTGAAGGAACTAGATAACATAGTGGAGATTTTCACCAAGGAACTAGGACCTATTAAAAAATCAACTAGGAATTCTGAAACTGCGAAATAGGGAAGCTGTAAAGTAGAATCAATAGAAAAGTTTAATTGCAGAGTAGATACACAGAAGGGGTATTAATGGATTGTTAGTCCATAGAACATATCCATAGAGGTAAATGACAGAGAAGAAAAGAATTGAAAACACAGGAAAGAGCTTAAGAAACAGAAAACATAGTTCAGAATTCTGATGTTAACTGCGTGGCATTGAAGAACTATAAAGAAGAGGAAGTGGGAGGAGGCAATATTTGAAGAGATGCTGTTTATAACTTTTCCAAAATGAACAAAAAGCATCAAGGTAATGTACAAAGCCAACAAAGAGAAATACAAAGAGCAGTGTATATAACCATAGCATAGAAAAACTGATGAAAACCAAAGATAAAGAGAAAAGGCTTTTTAAGACATCAGCAAAAGACATATTACATTTAAAGGAATAACAATGAAACAGATAATTGGTTTTTCAGTGGAACTTCCTGAATCCAGAAGACAATAACATGACATCTGGAAAGATCTGGAAGAAAATATTTGCTGATCTGATATTTTGTGCCCAGCAACCATAGCCTTCAAAACTGAAGGCAATATTAAGATATCTTCATACAGTCACAAAGAGAGAATTTATTGGCAGACGAATCATTTTTAAAAACCACTAGTAAGTGAATTTTTTAGGCAGAAGGAAACTGATTCTAGATGTATGCAAAGTTAGGAAGGAATGAAAATGTTGGGAAGGGTAAATAAGCGGGCAAGTATAAATGAATATTGACCCCACAGAACAGTAGTAGTAAAGTCTCCTGGAATTGAAAATATGTGCAGAATTAAAACAGCACAAAAAGCAAGAGGGAGTAAGTGGAGTTAAAATATGTAAGGTCTTTATATTGTCCAGGATATTGCAAAAATGCCAATTTTGGGTGAACGGTCATAATTCAAGGATACAGTTTACTATAATCACTAACAGAACAGGTTGGATAAATTGAAAACTAAGTGCAAGGTGATGTTTTAAGTCCAAATATATTAGTAATTATATTAAATGTAAATTGTTTAAATTCTCCTGCTAAAAGACAAAGCTTATCAGGCTGGATTAAAAAGATAGATCTACTTTATGTTATATATATATACACACACACACACACACACACATACATACATACACACACACACACACAGTATATAATATATATATTGTTTATAAGAGATTGACTTTATATATTAGGACACAGAAACTTTGTGTCCAACCCGGAGATGGAAATCGCATAATGACTTAAAATGAAGGAAATTTAATATGAAGAATTATTTGCCTCTAATTCAGAAGTGACTCTAAGGTATAAGGCAAGTAAATATATTATTCGGGGGGTAAGGGAGAATAGCTAAGGCTGGGGTTCAGAGGCACTGAAGAATATGTGGATATCCAGCCACACTGACTGGCAGAGAAGTTCTGACTGGTTTGCCGATGGTCGCTAGGCAAGTAGAAAGCAGCCCTTGAGCGTGCAGGCACTCTGCAGTTGGTGCCCAGGTGTGTGGGCCTGCAGAGGGACTGGGGGCCAATGATGACTCTCCTTTGTGGAGGTTTGCCGGAAAATATCCAAGACACCCATAGTGTATAGTACAGCATAAGGATATCCCAACTATCGTGTGGGATATCCTTATACTAAGAAAAAAAAAATGTTTATCAGAAATTCAAATTTAACTGGGAGTCTTGTTTTGTTTTGCTTTCCTAAATCTTTCCGGTAGGATTGTAGGGTGCAGGCAGGGTACGGGTGAGCCACCGCAGGTCAGCAGGCTCATAGACAAGCAGAGGAAAGAGGGGGCTCCGGGGCAGGCAGGAACGCGGGGGCCTTGTGTCCATGTAGGTGCAAGATCACTGAGGGATCATGTGGTCTACGGACGTGGCTGGGGCAGAGCACCACCATTGTGCTCGTGTCTATGCCACTGCTGCGCCTTATAGCAGCTCGAAACAGCAAGAGAGCCTCCTGCGGCTCCCTCCTGCACGGTCCCTCCAGCCCCACTACTATGAAAGCTTACCCTCCCGCCCACTGTGCAGGAGAAATTCTTAAAGGAATTCCCTCCATTATCACTGAGCAGGTATGGAAAGATGAATTTGGAGTTAAGAGCCAGTAAATTGATAACCAGTACATGAAACCTTATTCTTTACCTCTGCCAACTGCGGAAAATGTTTTTCTTTACCCATTGTATAGGGTCCCCTTCCTTTGATACTAAATACAAGTCCCAAGTCAGGTTGGTCATGCACAATTTCCAGAGTCAATGACATATAATACCAGTTTAGGGAATTTAGGTAAAATTCATGGAATTTTGTAACTTATCTACCCAGCTTCCTTGTTGCTTTTATTGCAGTCATTTTAAAGAATAACAACAACAAAGCTGGAGAAATAAGTTTAAGAGGATTCCGCTGAGCTGCGCCCTGTTCAGTGGGTACCTGTGGGAAGAGTCATTGACCCCTTGCTTGTCTGTGTGGAGAGAATAGCAGCAACTTTTTGATATTCTGGGTTCTTTTTATAATTGTTACTTGGGGTATCAAACTGTCAGCTTGAAGGTTCAATAGGCTATGAACCACATTTTTGTGACATGTGCAACCCAGAGGATATGTTACCATTGCGATTACCTTTTTCTCTGATAAAAAGTTGAAAATGGAGATATTCTCAAGTTGAAAAAGGAATGGCCATTAGAACATGTGTACAGGTTAACTACACTCCCCCCTACCAATTGGTAATTTTGAAGCCACATTTTTATAAGCAACTAATGTTTTCTCCCCCAGATATTACATCTTTGTGGTAGAACAGTTAGGAAAGTTTATTCAGAAGCTGTTTTGCTTTAGAACCAAAGATTTTCCTCTGAATGTTTTAATTAAATTATTTTTATGGAGGTATAACTGACATAATTCTATGTCATACACTATATTTTGTTGGTTTCAGGTATACAGGATTCAATATTTTGTATATGTTGTGAAGTGATCACCACAATAAGGTTAATAGTCATCACTATACATAGTTACACATTTTTTACTTTTTGTGATGAGTTTACTCTCTTAGCAACTTTCAGATATGCAATATAGTATTATTAACCATAGTCATCATGCTGTATATTACATCCCTGTGACTTGTTTTATAACTAGAAGTTTGTACTTTTTTGACCTTCTTCACCCATTTTGCTCACCCCGTACCAATCTGTTCTCTGTATCTATGAACCTGACTTTTGTGCTGCTGTTATTTTTAGATTCCATATATCAATGAGATCATGTGGTATTTGTCTTTCTCTGTCGGACATATTTCCATCTATGTTGTCACCAAAGGCAAGATTTCGTTCTTTTTAATGGCTGGATAATATTCCATTGTATAGCTGTATCACATCTTCTTTATTCATTCATCCATTGACGGACGCTTAAATGGTTTCCATATCTTGTCTTGTAAACAATGCTGTACTGAACATAGGGCACATATATTTTATCAAGTTAGTGTTTTTGTTTTCTTCAGATACATACCCAGAAATGGAATTGCTGGATTATGTGGTAGTTCTATTTTTAATTTTCTGAGGGTCCTCTGTACTGTTTTCCATAGTGGCTGCTCCACAGGGTTGACTTCTCTCCACGTCCTAGCACTTGGCTCTTGTCTTCTAGTCATTTTAACAGGCGTGACATGATCTCTCACTGGGGTTTTCATTTGCATCTCCTTGATGATTAGTGACGTTGAACATCTTTGCGTGTCCGTGGTGGCTATGTGGATGTCTTCTTTGGAAAAATGTCTACTTGGGTCCTCGACCCATATTTTTAATTGGATTGTTGGGTGCTTATTTGATCTGAGGACAGAGGGAACAAACTGCACAGCTCGAGGGAGATAAGAAGCCACGTCGTGGAGGGTAGCGGGTGTGGAGACATGGTTTAGGGGAGAAAAGAACCATGAGTAGTAAGGAGGCAAGGGAGCCCTGATCAGGGAGAGAGGAGAGAGGGAGAGAAAGAGAGGAGAAAGGGAAAGAGAGAGAGAGGGTGCGCAGTGTGTAGGAGATTGCAGAAGAAAAGCACTTCCCCCAAACCAGTAACAGGCAAAATGAGAGGGACTGATTGTCACAAGTTTGTAGCAGCAGCAGAGCTCAAAGCCTGAAGTTGTAGATGTCCACACCGCTGCTGGGACAGAGCCGGGCATGCGTAGCAATGCTCCCGTGGAGAAGGAGGGTGGAGGCTGCACTTTACCGTAAACTCTAAGCCCCAGCACGTTCATATGACTGTCCTTCTGGGACAAACCACAGGCTACAGGGCGGTGAGACCCCCAAAGGATCAGAGCAGGTCTGGGCCACCCTGAGTCCCTAAAATTTGGAGTTTTGAGAACCAGCTGGCGAGCCCGAGATAAAACCCAGGAGCACTGCACCACTGGGTGGGAAGACAGCTTGGACACGGACATGGTGAAGGCAGGGATCCGAGAGACATCTGGGACCCTCAAGGGGAGATTATTCACTCTTCTCTGAGGGCTTCCTGGACAGTGGTGGGCACGAACTCCTACCTCTGGGGACAAGAGAGCTGGCTGACACCACTTTGACGCACCACCCATCAGCACAGATGGACCTCAGTGAGCAGAACGGTGCCCACAGTGGAGACTTGAGCCCCTTACACCAAGCCTCACTCTCCTGTGCTCTGCAGGTGCTTTTTTAGTAGGGCAGGGGTGCCTGAGAGCTGGAGCCGCAGCAGCCTCTCCACTCCACAGAAGACCAGTACACACCCACTGCACGTACCAGGTCTGCTGACAATTGAGTGCTGCAAAGCTTCAGCTCCACTGGAAACAAGATCTAGCCTCTTTTAACAAGCAGACCAAAGCACACCTAGTTCAAACTTGCAATACACTGGGCAAGGGCCAAACACTTCCCATAGCAGGCAAGGAGAAACTCTGCAGAGGACTGACCTGAGGGAAAGACCAGCCATAACACAGGTGCACGCAGCACACACCAGAGATACTTCCAGCAGTGCCAGGCCCTGGTCAATATATGACCTCTTCTTTTTTTTTTAAAGAGAAAAGAGGGAGGGAGGAAGGTTAGCTTTTTTTTTTTTTAAGATTTTATTTATTTATTTGACAGAGAGAGGGATCACAAGGAGGTAGAGAGGCAGGCAGAGAGAGAGGGGGAAGCAGGCTCCCTGCTGAGCAGAGAGCCCGATGCGGGGGCTCGATCCCAGGACCCTGAGATCATGACCTGAGCCGAAGGCAGAGGCTTTAACCCACTGAGCCACCCAGGCACCCCTGACCTCTTCTTAATATAGCCATTACTCTCAGGAACAGGCATTTTAACAGGCTTTCCTAACACACCCAAGACAGAGACCTAGACAAAATGCCATGACTGAGGAATTCATCCCAAAAGAAAGAGCAAGAAAAGGTCACAGCCAGGGATCTAATCGAAAGAGACCTAAGCAATATGCATGAGCCAGAGTTTAAAACAACAATCATAAGGATACTATCTGGGCTTGGGAAAAGCATAAAAGATACCAGGGAGTCTCCTACTACAGAGAGAAAAGACCTAGTCAGGCCTAAATAAAAACTATAAGCAAGATGTGAAACTGATTGGATGTAATGACCACAAGGATGGACGAAGGGGGAGGAATGAATAAGTGATATAAAAAATAAAATTACGGAAAATAATGAGGCTGAAAAGAAGAGGGAAAGAAAAATATTGGATCATGATTGTAGACTTATGAAACACAGCAACTCCATAAAGCATAGTTGCATTCATATCATAGGAGTTCCAGGTGAAGAAGGCAGGGGGGAAGGGACAGAAGGTTTATCTGAGCAAATTACAGCTGAGAATATCCCTAATCTGGGGAAGGAAACAGACATCCAAATCCAAGAGGCATGGAGAACTCCCATCAAAATCAACAAAAGCAGGCCAGCACCAAAATATATCATAGTAAAATTTGCAAAATACAGAAATAAGGAAAAAATCCTGAAAGCCGCAAAGGAAAAGAAATCCCTAACTTACAAGGGAAAGTAAATCAGGTTTGCAGCCAATCTGTTCACAGAAACTTGGCAGGCCAGAATATTCCATGTGCTGAATGGGAAAAAATATGCAGCCAAGAATACTTTATCCAGCAAGGCTGTCATTCAGAATAGAAGGAGAGAGAGTTTCCCAGACAAACAGAACTAAAGGACTTTGGGACAGCTACACCAGCCCTGCAAGAAATACTGAAGGTAACTCTTTGAGTCGAAAAGTGAGACCCAGAACAGCAAAGACTAGAAAGAAATAGAGACAATCTCCAGAAACAATGCCTTTATAGGTAATATAAAGGTACTGAATTCATATGTACCATAATATAGGTACTGAATTCATATGTATCAATAGTCATTCTGAATATAAATTAAATTCTCCAATCAAAATACATAAGGTGTCAGGGGTACCTAGGTGACTCGGTTGGTTAAGCATCCAGCTCTTGATCTCAGCTAAAGTCTTGATCTGAGGGTCATGAGTTTAAGCCATGCTGGGCATGGAACCTACTTTAAAAAATAGCAAGTAACAGAATGGATTAAAAAAAAAAAAAAACAAAAACAAGACCCATTTATCTATGTGCTGCCTACAAGAGACTTACTTTAGACCTACAGAGACCTACAGACTGAAAGCGAGGGGTTAGAGAAACATTTATCATGCTAACGGATGTCCAAAGAAAGCTGGAATAACCATACGTATATCAGACAAACCAGATTTTAAACCAAAGACTGTAACAGGAGATGAAAAAGGGCATTATATCATAATTAAGGGGTCTAGGCAAAAGAAGATCTAACAATTATAAATATTTGTGCCCCTAACTTGGGAACAGCCAAATATATAAATCAATTAATAACAAACATAAAGATACTCATTGATAATAATACAATAATAGTAAGGGACTTGAACGTCCTATAAGGACAGCAATGGACAGATCATCAAAGCAGAAAATCATCAAGGAAACAATCGCTTCGAATGACACACTGGACCAGATGGACTTCACAGATATTTTCAGAGCATTTCATCCTAGCATCAGAATACACAGTCTTTTAGAGTGCACGTGGAACAGTCTCCAGTTTGGGTAACAAGTCAGACCTCACCAAATACAAAAAGAAAAAGATTGAGATCATACCATGCATATTTTCTGAAACTTGAAGTCAACCACAAGAAAAAATTTGGAAAAACCTCAACTGCATGGAGGTTAAAGAATATCCTATGAAAGAAATGGGCCCATAACTATATGGTCAACTAATCTTCAACAAAGCGAAGGATATCCTATGGAAAACAGATGGTCTCTTCAACTGATGGTGTTGGGAAAACTGGACAGCAACATGCAGAAGAATGAAAGTGGACCACTTTTGTACACCCCACACAAAAATAAATTCAAAATAGATGAAAGACCCGTATGTGAGACGGGAAGCCATCTAAATCTTAGTGGAGAACACAGGCAGCAACCTCTATGACCTCAGCCTCAGCAACTTCTTACTAGATGCATTCTGGAGGCAAGAGAAACAAGCAAAAATGAACTACTGGGACTTCACCAAGATAAAAAGCTTCTGCACGGAGAAGAAAATAAACAACAAAACTGAAACAGGAGAAGATATTTGCAAATGACATATCTAATAAAGGGTTAGTATCCAAAAGCTATAAAGAGTATATCAAACTCAATACCCCAAGCCAAATAATTCAGTTAAGAAATGGGCAGAAGACAGGAATAGACGTTTTTCCAAAGAAGACATCCAGATGGCTAACAGGACACATGAAAAGATGTCCAACATCACTCAGCATCAGGGAGATACAAATCAAAACCGCAATGAGACACCACCTCCCACCAGTCAGAATGGCTAAAATGAACAACACAGGAAACAAGGGATTTAGCGAGGATGCTGAGAAAGGGGAACCCTCATACACTGTTGGGAATGCAAACTGGTGTAGCCACTCTGAAAAATGGTATGGAGGCTCCTCAGAAAGTTAAAAATAGAGCTACCCTACAACTCAGCAGTTGCACTACTAGGTATTTACCCAAATGATACAAAAATAGAGATTTGGAGGGATACATGCACCCTAGTGTTTATTGAAGCATTATCAATGGTAGCCAAATTATGGAAAGAGCCCAAATATGCTTCAACAGATGAGTGGATAAAGAAGAGGTGGTACATATATTCAAAGGAAAGTTACTCAGCCATCAAAGAGATTGAAATCTTGCCATTTGCAATGATGTGGATGGAGCTACCTTGTCTTATTGCAAGTGTAATGAGTCAGCCAGAGAAAGACAGATACTGTATGATTTGACTCATATATAGAATTTAAGAAACAAAACAGGAGGCAAATCATAGGAGACTCTTAACTATAGAGAACAAACTGAGGGTTGATGGACAGGAGGTGGGCAGGGAATGGGCTAAATGGGTAATGGGTTTAAGAAGAGCACTTGTGGGGCACCTGGGTGACTCAGTGGGTTAAAGCCTCTGCCTTTGGCTCAGGTCATGATCTTGGGGTCCTGGGATCGAGCCCCGCATCGGGCTCTCTGCTCAGCGGGGAGTCTGCTTCCCCTTCTCCCTCTGCCTGCCCCTCTGCCCACTTGTGATCTCTCTCTTGTCTAATAAATAAGTAAAATCTTAAAAAAAAAAAAAGCACTGGTGACAAGCGCTCTGTATTTTATATAAGTGATGAGTCACTAAATTCTACTTCTGAAACCAATAGTAACACTAATGTCAACTACCTAGAAATTAAATAAAAAACTTACTTAAACAAAACAAAACTTCTTCTTTCCTTCTTCTGCCTTCTGTGATAATTTGAGATATAAAGAAACTACTGTGATGGAGAATGGAAGACAACATTGTAATTTCTTTTTCTGGAAGAGGAAGAATAAATGTTGAAACCCTTGCTTCCCAAAGGAAGGAACAACTGAAGTTTGGGGAGTTTTGTTTAATTTATGCTACTAAGTCCTGTCAAACTGCATCAGTTTTCCTTCGTTTTAAATCTGACCTAGAATGGAACCTGAGTTCCATGTAACTATTAAGGTTTCCTATCACCATATCTCCCACCTATAAGAAGTGTGTGTCTAGCGTATTTTCTTCATATTGCTGGGTTCTTTGCTGCCCTAATACGTTTACTCAGAATTGGCACCACAGATCCCCACAGATTCCCTTCTGTCGGTTATTGGGAGAGGGGAGCTTTTATAGGACAGGTGCTCAGAAACACATTCACTCATTCATTTATTCAGTTGTGTTTCTGTGTTTATTGAACCCCTAAACCATGCCTGACACCGTGCTACTGTCTAGACTTAGAGAAATGAATAAGATCCAGCCTTTCAGGCAGCTCCCACATTCCATTTTCTTTCTCTTTTTCCTTTCGCTTCTCTTGAAGAAGAAAACTGAGTAGGGACCTCATTAGAAGACAGGCTCCTTTTGATGGACTCATGTCCGACATCACCATTGGCAAGAGTCACATCCCTGGACAGTGTCAGAATAACTCAGACTGTTGGGTAGTTCTGAGCAGGAGGACAGGTTGAGCCCCGAATTTGAAGGAAAAACCTTGAGTCTCAGCTTGCTTCCTGGTTGTGTGCATTCGGCACCTTCCCAAGATTTAATCCCTTTTGCCTCTTTTACCGGTCTCTCAAGATACTCACGGTATCATACCGCGGAATGAGGTTAATACCCTGTAGCCCCATCATTCTTTGCACTAGTGTGTAAAGTACATTGATTACATGATTAGTACATGATTAGCGTTGTTGCTAATCAATGTTGACTAGTATTACCATTTTTTCTCATTTAGTGTCTTAGCTGAGGTCTTATCTTTTCTTGAACTAGCTTGAACGAGCCCTTAAAAAATCCTAAGATCTCAAGGTTTTTTTCCTTTAAAATACATACATTACAGGGGCACCTGGGTGGCTCAGTGGGTTAAGCCTCTGCCTTCGACTCAGGTCATGATCTCAGGGTCCTGGGATCGAGCCCCGCATCGGGCTCTCTGCCCAGCGGGGAGCCTGCTTCCCCCTCTCTCTCTGCCTGCCTCTGCCTACTTGTGATCTCTCTCTCTCTCTATCAAATAAATAAATAAATTTCTTTAAAATAAAATAAAATACATACATTACACATATCCATAAACATGCACAAGTATGGAAAAAACATAATGGCAAATATGTATTTTATGCTCTTGAGTCATATTTTTTCCCCTTCAAGATAATGTAACATCCCAAATTATATACATATATCCCTCCAGTTTATAAAGAGTATTTTAAAAATTGATCATTTCCTGGAGGAATTTGTATTTTGGCTGGGCAAACATCATGATACCTTGACAACAATAAGAAAATATCTGTATTAACCCGAATGGTCGTGTTGGGGGGCTTTAGAAGGGAAAGAGATATCAATCCAATTCGATGGTGCTGGAGGGAGTCTGGGCTAGAGTGCCATGAAGAGACAGGGCCCTTTTATGGAGGGAGAACATTAGAGTTCAAGCATGTTTCACAACAGTATTTCATATCGGACTGTAGAGAGAATGCTGCATGTATTTTTTTTTTTTAATTTAAAAAGGTATTTCTATGCTTTCTTAGTTTTGTGATTATAGAAATAGCATGTTCACTATCGGAAAACTGGAAAATCCGGGAAGTATGAACATAAGAATAGTGATATCCTGGGTGCCTGGGTGGCTCAGTTGGTTAAGCACCTGCCTTCGGCTTAGGTCATAATCCTGGAGTCTCTCAGGATCAAGTCCTGAGTTGGGCTCCCTGCTCAGTGGGGAGTCTGCTTCTCCCTCTGATCCTCCCCCTTCTCATGCTTTCTCTCTCTCTCTCAAATTAAAAAAAAAAATCTTAAAGAATAATAATAATATCCCAATTTTCACTCCAGAAATAAGTCCCTTTAACATTAGAGTGAAAAGTCTTTCATGGATTTTTTTTTAAGATTTTATTTATTTATTTGACAGAGCTCACAAGTAGGCAGAGAGGCAGGCAGAGAGAGAGGGGGAAGCAGACTCCCCGCTGAGCAGAGAGCCCGATGTGGGGCTCGATTCCAGGACCCTGAGATCATGACCTGAGCCGAAGGCAGAGGCTTTAAACCACTGAGCCACCCAGGCGCCCCTCTTTGATGGATTTTCGTAAACACACACACACACACACACACACACACACCTGGAATATATTTCTATTTGTCTTGATTTGTAAGTTCTTCAGTAAGATTTTATAATAATTTTTACATATTTATACTTTTTTGATAATGTAAATGGATTTTTAAAATTCCAGTTTCTGATTATTGATATCGCAGAGAAAAGTTATTCTTTTTATATATCTTTTACCTATGTCCCTTATCTTTTTTAAATTTAAGAAGGTTTTTGCTATACTGTTGGGTTTTTCAGATATATATATCATTCAAACCAGCAGCAAAAGAGGGAATTTTATCTCTTCTGTTTCTTTATAGGTTTTTTTCCATTTTTAATGTATTTTTGGAATCATTGCATAATTATTATTTCTACTTATAATGGAAATAGCTTTATAATTTCACCAGTAAAATGGAATTTGTTTGGAATTTTGGTAAATAGTTCATATTATATTGGGGTAGCTTTTTCTTTTTATCTACATATCTTTTTTTTTTCCAAATATTTTTATTTTATTTTTTCAGTGTTACAATATTAATTGTTCATGCACCACACCCACGGGTCCATGCAATACATGCCTTCCTGAAATTCAAATCAAAACCACACTGAGATATCACCTTACACCAGTTAGAATGGCCAAATGGCCAAAGTCAACAAGACAGTAAACAACAAATGCTGGAGAGGATGTGGAGAAAGGGAAACCCTCTTATACTGTGGGTGGCAAGTTGGTGCAGCCACTTTGGAAAACAGTGTGGAGATTCTTCAAGAAATTAAAAATAGAGCTACCCTATGACCCTGCAATTGCACTACTGGGTATTTACCCCAAAGAAGCAGATGCAGTACAAAGAAGGGCCACATGTACCCCAATGTTCATAGCAGCAATGGCCACAATCACCAAACTGTGGAAAGACTCAAGATGCCCTTCAACAGATGAATGGATACATATCCTTTTTATTTATTATTGATCAAAGTAATACAGAAAAATGCAAACTAAAAAATGGTCAAAATGTTTATATTAAAGAAAGGAGTTCTCTGAATTAGATCAACCTACTTCTAATTCTTACTTCCCAGAGGGAGCCATCTTTCTTTCTCTGATCTGTATCTTCTAGTGTTCCTTTCATTTTTTAATGTAACCTATTTACATTGCTACTTCTTGATTTTCTGATTTCAAATACTACCTGTTTAATTGCTGTTGTAGAATATGAAGCATTACCTCTCTCCTGTCTCCCCTTCCCCTCTCTAGGATTCCCTCCCCACTATAAGCATGTACTTCTTCTCTCCTGAGCCTTCCAGGAGAGGTCTGTAATCTTTTGTTGTCGTTAAATCAGTATTTACTGTTCACACTGAATATTATTGACAACTGAGCTATGTACAACAATCACATTTCCTCTTGTGCAATCCCCCCCTTTTTTTTCCATTTTAGTTCATGATTCTGGTTACCTTGTATTAAATCACCTCCAAACGCTCTAACATATAACTTTACTGTAGTCTGACAGATCAGGTTTTCTCTCTATTTTATTTACTGTTTCTTAGAGATACCCTTCATGGATCCCTCCCTCGTGTTCCAGCCTGGAAACTCTTCTCCAACTTCTCTGGGTCTATTGCACAGAGATTCATCTTCATCATTCTGCTGGGAATTTAGTTTGTTTCTTATGCAGGATCTTCTACATTTATTTTCCTTTTTTCTCTTCCTCAATGTTGGAGGTCATTCGCCAGTCTTCATTAGATACCCAAATTTATTTCCCCTTAGACTATTTCCTGGCCTTCATTGTTACTGTTAAAATATCTGGTATAAATCATATTTACTGATCTTTGTATGTTATCATTTCTGTAAGTTTACTTTCTTTGACAGCTTTTAGGATCTTGTTTATTTCCAATGTTCTGAGAAGTTTTGATGTGTGTTCGGGTCTTTTTTTATTTCTTGCCCAGGGACTGATAGGCTTTCATCATTTAGAAATGTATGCCCGTTGAAAATAAGTAAATAAAACAAAATAAAATAACATGTATGCCCTTTAGTTCTTGGAAATTTTGCTTCATAAGCTAATGTATAACTTCTTCCTGTCTGATTTTGGTTTTCTCTGGAACTTTCATAATTGGGTTTTGAGTATCTTGGACAAATCCTCTAACTTCATACTTTTTCTGCTCACATTTATCATGCTTTTTTTCCTACTTGGAGAGACATCCTGTTTCCTCCCTTCTGAGACTTTGAGATATTAGCTCCCGCGATATAGCCTTCATGCATCAGCTTTTCGGTGATCATTTTAGTTTCTTTAGGTTCATTCTGTGTCATAAGCTACTGCATTTGAACTTGTAGATGACTGTTTGAGTTTTTAGCTTTGCCAATCCCATACTACATTGCCTTTGTGAGATTCATATTTTGGATCTTTTTAATTTCCAAGAACATTTCCTTGTTCTTGGATTATTCTTTTGAAATCTCTTCTCAAATGTCCATAAGAACCGTTCCCTCTTTCTTCATTTGATCGGGCTCAACAATAGCCATATGCTTTTTCTACTTGACATTCCTCCTCTAAGCTGCCGACTTGTGTTCGAGGAAGTGCCATGTTCGACGTCAGCAGGCTTGTTACCTCAGAAGCCCGACTGATTGGGCTCTGGATCTTCTGTCACTACTAGAACAGCCAGATAAAGTAGATAGAGTGATTCGAGCTTTGCCAAGAAAGCAAGCTTCCTCCAAAGCTCCCAGGCCGCCATCTTCCCTGGCATTGCAACAATGCCGATGGGCCTCCTCCTTCCGGTGAGCACTGGCACCAAAACAGAATCCTCAGGAGTGACCCTCATTCCTGCTGTCCATGTTGGTGTCCATATAATTAGTCGCGTGAACTCAACACGGAGGGGTAAGAGAGAGGAAGCTGAAGCACTTGCTCTAGACATCAACCTCCAGAACTTACCATGTTTTTGGAGAAGTGATGAGCCATTGTAGATCATGTGTTTGCTTATCTGCTCTGAGTGTGGCATTTTTCACTTTGATGCGTAATCAAGGAAGTATAATTTAAGCAATTTTTAGTTTTAAGCATAATTTTTCATCTTAAGCCTGTGGTTTCTTAAAGCAACCATTCCTGTAGATAGCTTGCCTGTTGGCCTCTGAGGCAATAATCAATGCACAGAATTTCCCTAGAAGCAGAATATTCTAACTATAAGAAAAATATGGCGGAGGGAAGAGACAACACATAAAAATTCCCCTGCTGAGTCCAAACCTGTGGACTAAAGAAGGAAAGTATCAGGGGCAACCTCTGAAAAATTCTACAACACGGTTTGACAATATTTGAATAGAGACAGAACTAAAAATGAAACATGCACTGAAGATTCCACTTTTTATGCAGGCAGAACATGTAACTGATTATCTTACAGTTTTTCTGAACATCCCTCGCCAAATGATCTGAGAGCGAGCATATGTCACGGCAGCTGATTTTTACCCCCTGATGTTCCCTGTAGCCTTTAAGCCCAGTGGATTCCAAAATGCTGCTCATTAAACCGATTCAACTGCACTGGTTTTAATAGAGCTCCCCAGTATGGGCTAACTATGACCTTTTTCCTTGCTCACGTGAAGTAATATATTCAGAATTGCTTGATCGATGAGACAAATTTCAGCTACAAATTGTGCTTTCAGGATACGTCTGCAAACCTTTCCAGAAATCTCTACTTACTGATACTAGTGCATTTCTTTTTGATACACGCTCGTTAATCATCTGTTCAAAAGCTGGTGGTAAACTCATTGTTTATATAATGCTATCAAGGATATGTACACATACCATGAAATATTGAAGAACAAGACAGTGGTAGACACTAATTTCAGGGGAGTTGTTGCATCCGAGGAAAGTGGCAGGGGTCTGGGATCAAGCATAAACATGCTAATGTTAATAATGCAGGATTTCTGCCCCATTGGGACTCTTGTTGTCTGGGGGAAGGTAAGTCTCTGTCCTGGGGGATTGTCCTTTGTACATTACGGGATGTTCAGCGTCCTTGATCTCTACCCACACGGGATGCAACTACCACTTCTCTTGCTAATCGTGACAACCAAAAATGCCTCCAGATATGGCTGCATATTCCTGAGGGCAGGGAGAGAGAATCACCACTGATTGGGAAGTGGTGCTTTAATCAGTGGTAATGCTCTGGTTTGTAGTTAAGTGGAAAGTTCACAGGTGTCCATTTGTATATGGTGCTTCGTAATTTGCTTAGAAGTTACACACATTCTCTTGAGGGTGCCTAAATGTTATATCCTAAAATTTCCTGAAGCTGCAGATAATCTTGCTACAGCAGGTGACTTTCTGGAAATCAACATGGAGATAGATTCTGTTTGATCTCCGTCATGATGATTCACGGAAAGCGTGGAACTTTATTTTTCACTTTCCAACCACAGTGTACCAGCATATTTCCTCTTGTGTCATTACGATGAGTATTTTGACAGGATGTTCATTTTAAACCTTCAAAGCCTGAAACATTTAATCATGCAATTTGGGCAACTGGCTCTTGCTAAAAATTGTGCAGCTTTTAGGCCAGAACTGAATATTTCCGTCAAATATTAAAAATACACGTATGAAGGGTCCAAGACGTCAGGTTATGTGCGCACAGAATGACGTATGATCTTATCTGATTAATACCATAAGAATAAGTTGGGAAGCAGAACTCTTGGAAAACCAGCTTAAATAACAAGGAGCTTATTCTAAGGATTGAGAGGAGCTCAGGGTTAGAAGTGACGTATGGTTTGGGGCTTGGGACTTCCGGGTACCATCTCCCCCACTGACTCATTTTGTGACTCAAGACTGAGGAAATCATATTGGCTCAGTGTAGGTCAGGTGTCTACCCTTGGTGATGTCTACCATCTGAGATGATGAATTAACAAATGTCTAAGATTATTTGTAAAACTTTTTTTTAGAGAAGGAGAGAGCAAGAGCAGACAAGTGTGGATGGGGGTATGGGGCAGGGAGAAAGGGAGAGAGAGAATCTCAAGCAGGCTCCATGCCCAGGGTGGAGCCTGACACGGGGCTCGATCTCACGACCCTGAGATCACGACCTGAGCTGAAATCAAGAGTCAGTCACTTAACCATTGACTGAGCCACCCAGGGGCCCTTTGTGAAACTCTGATCCAAATTTGAGTATACAGATTTTTAAGCTGAGGATAATGGTGCAGAATTACTAACATAGTCGTGTCCTCAAAATCATGTAATAGGCACAGTTGGAAGGATGGACCCCAGGAGTCTGCAGTGTAGGAAGGTGACCTTGAGTTTCACTCAAGCAGTGACCTTGCGTTTCCACAGCCACATAAAGGACAACGAGGTACTCTGAAATCTGACAATAAAGCAAATTAGGGTCTCTGAAAAAGAACAGTGCTACAGGTGAGATCACTATCCATTCCACTACATGGAATATGGAACAGATCTCTGATCAGCAAATTTAATGCTGTCCAGCCTTCTTAGAGGAAGGCTTTTGAGAATACAAACATTTTTATTTTTTTATTTTTATTTTTTTGAGAATACACACATTTATAAATGTATGTTTATGGCACTCAGCTTGATTGCCCAAAGTAATAGCATTAATTTCCAATTCATTGTGATACTATACTTTTTACTCCAAATTAATTTTGACTAATAAATGTTTAGTCCCTATTTTCCTTTTCTCCACAAATAAATTTCAGTGGCATATTTCCTTCATTGGAATTATGCACAAAATAAAGCACAGTATTATCTGACTAGTACCATAAGAATAACAACTTTGGTAAAATTGTGAAGAAGCAGACCTCCCTGAAAGCAGGAACATGCTCTTACATTTCCACAGAGCATCTCTGTGAAAGCTGAAAGTGGTTGTAATTAGCAGTTTGGGATTTCTTGATTTTTTTTTTTTTTAATGATCTAGTTTCCATGAAGGATATAAAACATGGAGATTAACCGTACCATTTTATCTTGCTCAGGGCAACCAGTTAGGACCTGGCCCACCACCACCATGGTCACGTGTCGATAGTTTTTTTTTTTTTTTTTTTAAGACTTAATTGGACCTCTTAGATATCGGGAAAGTATTTTATAAGCAACTATAAAAAGAAGTGCATATTCTTGATTCATCACTTTGGGCATCTGGAAACACTATTTGGAGTTGCTAATAAGTCCTGCTAACCATCAGTTAAACAAATAGATGACGGGACTGAGATGGGAGGGTTTCAGAGATTCAGGCCCTCCCACCACCACCCACCTCGCAGCCACCAGCCAGTGGACCTCGTGGACCCTCGTGGGTCCAGGCCCCATGGTCCTTCACACTTCCTGTGATGAGCATTTCGGGCATCCTGGGGCCACTGCGTAGCGGGTCAGGGGCTACAAACAGGCTGAAGGAGTAGTCGGCCCTATTAGCAATCGAATCTAGGTAAACGAAAATTGGTTTATCTGACTTGACTCATTACATTTTCGACGCTGTTGAAAAAGATGTATTTCTTTGAGTCAAGCCAGCTTTTAGAGGTATTTTGTGATCTTGTACATCTGTACTATTTCAAGAGCAGCTTCATAAAAATGTACGTGACCGTCTTTGCTAATTATTCTAGCAACGGGGTGCGTGGGTGGTTCAGTCGGTCGAGTGTCGGGGGTCCTTGGTTTCGGCTCAGGTCATGATTTTTCATGGATCATGAATCCCACATTGGGTTGCGTAATCAGAGGGGAGTCTGCTTGATTGCTTGATTCTCTTCTCTCCCTCCCCCCTCCCAGTTGAGCACTCTCTCTCTCAGATAAATAAATCTTTAAAATTAGAATTAAATTTAAATCTGCAGAAATAGAATTCTCTAGCATAGCACTAGGGAATAAACTCAAATTTAGTTTGTGCCCATAATACTGCTCCCGCACAAGTGGCACATTAAAAACTTGAGTGATTAAATATATTTTATAGTCAGGAAACATTGGATTTTAACTGTATCTTTCTAACGCGTATAAAAAGAGAGTAGGACGAGGCCAATCTCTGCGACCAATCAACAAAAATATTTTTAAGTCCCTGGAAAATAAATTATTTTAAGCTAAACTTTGAATAACAGACGTGTAATAAACAGGGACACGCAGGCTCTGATGGTAAATCTGTTAGGCAGAAATTAAGATAAAAGCATATGTCTTCGGAGGTAGATGGGGGATAGGTTGATAGAAAAACAGAGCATTCTTACTGGGAACGTGATATTCCACAGACTGTACGCAGGATAGCATTTTTCCGGCTGTTTCGTCAGATAGTTCCTGTTGGTTGATGACAGCATGTCCAGCAGTTTGTATGCTGAAATGGGGAAAATACGGCATCCCCTGTGGGATTGCCCCAGCACAGCGCTGTTGGTGCTGAGCACACGTGGTGTTGAGCAAAGGGTTGTTACTGTTCCTACGTGCTGCATAGTAATCCCTGCACACAGCTCTGCAGGCCTCCTGGCAGCTGGCCCTGGCCCCAGGTGGAACTGTGAAGCCATCCGTGTCTTTCGTGCCCTTGGAGTCCACTCCTGACCTTTCAGATACTCAGTGCCCCCCTTACTGTCTGAACAATCCTAATCTTTTTTTTTTAAGGGGGAGACTGGGGCAGGGACAGAGGGAGAGGGAGAGAGAGAGAATCCTGAGCAGGATACGTGCCCAGCGTGGAGCCCGATGCAGGGCTCAATCTCATGACCCTGGGATCATGACCGGAGACAAAACTGACTGAAGCACCCAGGTGCCCCAACAATCCTGGTCATTTTAAATATTACACTTTAGGGGCGCCTGGGTGGCTCAATTGGTTAAGTGTCTCCCTTTGGCTCAGGTCATGATCCCAGGGTTCTGAGATGGAGCCCCGCATCCAGCTCCCTCTGCTCAGCGGGAAGCCTGCTTTTCCCTCTCCTCCCTGCTTGTGCGCTTGCTCTCTCTCTCTCTCTCTCTCTCAAATAAATACATAAAATCTTTAAAAGTTACACATTATCTGTATGCCTGAACTCAGCTGCTTGAGGTCTTGTGTTCCTAATTTCACAGAGCATAGCAGCTGATATATAGTGGATAGTTAGTAAAGGCTTGCAGAAGGAAAGCTTCTGCTCCTTTATAGCATAATTGTAGGCACCAAGAAATAACCGTAGAGGCTCTGGCTAGAGCATTACGTAAGCCCCACGGTCCCTGAAATCACACTCTTGAGGCTAAACTGCCAAGTGAATAGGCACAGTACTCTTAGGGCCGTAGCTGTGCGGTGTGGCATGGAGACATCGGAAGGGACGGTGTCCGTGGGCCCCTCAGACTGGGGACCAGCGGGCTGCGGCTGCAGCGGGCCCGAACCAGTGCAGATAGGGACCTAAGAATAAAACACAAGCCAGTGCCATGTAGCAACTGGTGGCGGGTCATATTTCAGTCCCAGAGTCCCAGGCCAGGAGATGGGAGCCAGCCAGCGTCGCAGAGGGATCAATGTGAAGGCAGGCGAAGGCTTGCCCGGACACACCTGTCGTAGGTAGACTCTGAGGCCCACACCGAGGTCGCCGTCATTCTCTTCCTTCCAGAGATGAGAAGACGCTTCCCTCGGTGCTGCTCAGCTTAGTGGGCTGAAGGGCACGGCCAGCGAACGTGGCCTCGCACTCTGTTGCTGGATTGAATTGTGTCCCCTCCCCCCCCCCAAAAAGACGTGCCGAACGCTTAACCCCTAGTCCCTCAGAATGTGACCTGATTTGGAAACAGGGTTTTTGAAGATATTACCAGTTAAGATGAAGACCCACATCTTAAGTGGGGTGGGCCCATAATCCGACAGGACTAGTGTCCTTGGAGACATGGGGGACGACTCCATGGGTGGAGGTGGCAGGAAAGCAGCCGCCAGCGAGGGGACAGCAGAGATTGACCGGGAGCTGGGGAGACACGGGAGGGAGTCTCCCCTGCAGGTTTCGGGGGGAAGGATGGCCCTTGCCAACACCTCGATTGTGGACTTCCAGCCTCCGGGACTGAGAGACAATCAGCTTTTCTTGTTCTCAGCCATTCAGTCTGTGATGCTTTGTTAGAGCGGCCATGGGAAGTGACACGTCCCCAAGACACATGCTCTTCTCCGTCCACCCATGAGCACTGGCTGTGTCCTTGGAGGCCCCGGGGGATACCACAGCGTCTGTGCAGACATGGGTCTCTCCATAATTGCCATGGCAACCACCCACTGTGGCCATTCGGACCCTGCTCTCCCAGCTACTCCTCCTCTGGGGCCCCGTAGCCATTCCTTGGACAAGACGATGCCCATGGGGCTGGAGGCTGAGGCAACCTGCCTGCGTGCTCACCTCCCCTCCCTCCTGCTCCCGGCCCGCAGCGTCTGTTGCCATCCCCCTGCCGCAGGGTCCAGAGCACGCTTTACCTTCCTTTTTCCAAGAGGAACAGCTTAAGCTCAGAGTATACCCCACTCTTCCTTTCTGACATTCTGGAAACATCTTTACACATACAATGTTCCAGATTCCCCTGCTAATGAAGATTCTGACGATGAAGTAGGCCACCAGAATACATCCACTTCTTTAATATTCAGTGTCCGAAAACCAAATAGCTTGCTTCATTAAAAATACGCATGTAGGTCTGTTCTTTCAAAGACGTGGAGATTGAGAATTTCTTTAAGGGGCGCCTGGGTGGCTCAGTTGGCCAAGTGCCTGACTCTTGATTGCGGCTCAGGTTGTGGACTCAGGGTCGTGAGATCGAGCCCCACGTTGGGCTCCGTGCTGGGCGCGGAACCTGCTTAAGATTCTCTCCCTCTCCCTCTCCCTCTGCCCCTTCCTACCACTTCTCTCCCTCTCTTAAAAAAAAAAAAAAAAAAGAAGAAGAAGAATTCATTAAAACTGGATTGCATTTCTTTAAGTTTAACTGCATTCCGGCTTCCAGTTATGGAATGACTAAGTCACGGGAATAAAAGGCCCAGCAGAGGGAACACAGTCAGTGGTGTTGGAACAGCATTGCGTGGTGACAGTTGGTTGACCTTGGGGAGCAGAGCATGAGGTTCAGACCTGGGGGGGGTCACTGTGCTGTACGCCTGAAACTACCATTGCATCAACTCCACTCACATTTAAAAAAAAATAATAATAATAAATAGATTTAATTGCAGTCAGTGGACGATATGCTCCTTTTTGAGAAGTGGTGAATGCATCGGCCCGAGGCAGGAAGAGGTAACAGCACGACAGCTGATTCTTGCAGGACTTGAATAATCCTTGCTTAAGTTAAGAACCGTCAGACAAAGAAAGGCCAGGAGGAGGCCAAGTCCGATTTAGTCACAAAGAGGGAAAATGAGGAAGGAAAGGCCGCTGCAGGGTCAAGGGTGAAACTAGCAAATAGAAGAGTATAAGAAAGCCAGTTTCTTGCGGAGGAGAGCTGTGATACTAAATAGAATGATCTCTTGATTGCAAATTCGTGTGAAAGTGACTCCAAAACTAAAAGAGCACGGTGCACGGATCTCACCATCGGGGTGGTCAGCAGCGGAGCTGGGATTTGCATCCTGTCTGACCGGAGAGGCCGTGTTCTTGCCTCTGGACTCCAGCCGCCTCTGCCCAGGTGTCCCTGTACTTCTCGCTCTTATTCTCCTCGTGCGTTCTTTTGAGAACAAAGTCCGTCTTCCAGGGCCTTCTGGGCACCCAACTAATATAAATATTGGGCCGGCCCGAATGCCGGTTGTGATCATTGCAAATCATGGGTATTGTCGCTGGTAGATGTCTGGTTGCAAGTTCAAGGCCTTGACCCTGAGGCTGACCAGGATGTCCTTGAACTCCCCAGGAGCGGAGGTGACCTACATGAACATGACCGCCTACAACAAGGGCCGGCTGCAGTCCTCCTTCTGGATCGTGGACAAGCAGCATGTCTACATCGGCAGCGCTGGCTTGGACTGGCAATCGCTGGGACAGGTAAGCTTTCCACGTTACGTAAACCCAGTCGCGTCGCCATCAAAGCTCCCCGCTCCCTCACGCGCGTGGGCTGCCCCGCCATGGCTGCGGGAAATAAACCCCACCGCACCGATTATTTTTAACTGTGCAGTTTTAATAGGCTCCCCTCCTTTTAATAGAAGGACGGGAGGCTCAACCACACATGCCCCACAGCCCCTACTCACTTTCGGTTGAACTCTTTAAATATTCAGATCCCTGAAATTACCAAGTGAATTATAGCGCGTTTCTTATGGGAAAGAGAGCGTGGACTTGTAGACCGACACAAGGGCCATAACTTGTAAAGAAAGACATCCCCACGAAAGATAAACCTGAGGGAGGGCAGCAGGATGTTTTTGTACTGTTGGCTTCTGGCTGATTCACCATTTGCCTCCCAATTCCCACTGTTGTTCTTCTTAAAATGGCACCGTCCGTGCACGCAAGTTCTGTTCTTCCATTTTTCCTGTGGAGGCACCTATAAAAGAAATAGACCACGGGCAAACTAAATACTGAAATAAAGCACTAATACTTTCCTCTTCAGGGAACAGACAGTGTAGAGCCCAAGTACGACTGATCTAAGGTGGTTTTTCCGAGTTTTGTATTTAAAGGTTAGTCAAGGTCGTTCAGTCCCGAAGTTCAAACAACTGTTATTTCTAAGAAAATGGTCTCAAACCAGCAAGAGGGAACACTGATGGAAGTTTCTCAATCAGTTTTGGGAGAAGTCACCATCCAGGCTTTACAAAACATCCTTTATACTTGCTCAGGAATTTGAAGGTGCTTTCTACTGATAAAAAATGATTCTGAGCAAAATAAGTATCGATTGACTGTCGTGACAATAATAATTAGCGAATATTACACACCAGGTGCTGTTCTAAACCATTTAAGTAGATTATTTAATTTAAGCCTCACGGTGATCCTATGATGGGAAAAGTATTCTTGTCTCTGTTTCAAAGATAAATAGACTTGTGCCCGGAATTGAATTTTGGTATTAAAATTTTTAGGCCGATTTCCTTTGAGTATGAATTCTGATATGAAAAATATAAATTTTGATTTAGTAGATCTCATGTCTGATGGCCCTTCAAACACGGAAGGATGGAAAAAATATGGATTAGGGGCACCTCGGTGGCTCAGTTGTTAAGGGTCCGACTCTTGATATTGGCTCAGGTCGTGATCTCAGGGTCCTAAGATCCAGCCCTGCCTCGGGCTAGATGCTGAGGTTGGAGTCTGCTTGAGATTCATTCTCCCTCCACTCCTGCCCGCTCCCTCCCACAAGTGTGCGCACACCCAATCTCTGTGACTCTAAAAATATATTAATTAATTAGAATAAAAAATATGGATTATAGCAACTTTGGCTTACTTCAGAAATAAGAAGTAAGGCAAGGACAGCATTATAGTCTAATTTATAGAAATACCTGAGTTCATCTTTTTCTAAGCATCATTTGCCCAGGAATTTTCAGCTGAGCCTTTTATAATAAATAGAGATAAAATTGGTTCTGTAACAACATTAATTACATGTAAATTCTGCTGCTAAATGGTTTTTGAGAATAATTTGCCTTTTTTTTTTTTTTCAAAAAATTCACTTCCCCACCACCAAATTGTATTTCCTCTGCCATTAAGTGATATTATTAACTGATACAGTTTAAAGGTCTGTGAATTCCATTTGAATGGGATTTGAATTATTGAGGTATTTAATGACATCTCTCTCTAAATTTTTGAGCGAATTATGATTTCCTCAGGCAGATATTTCCCTAAAATACTCATGTATCGGCTTCCCTGCTTGAGGCTTACTCCTTTGTCTCTGATTTTCGCTGTTTGCCTTGTCGGGAAGTAGGTCGATCTTTTAAATGTTCACTTCTTACCCGTGTCGTCATTTCGACGTGGATCCCTATTGTGAAATGGGACATTTTCCCTGCTTTAAACGTGGTAAATGCAGATGAAGGAGGGGCTGCGTGTGTCCCGAGAAGACTCGAAACCATCTCAGATCTCTGCTTGCTTACATATTCTGACGTGGTAACTAGTTTGCCTTCACCCACGCCGAAGGCCAGCGTTGCCCACGAGTCAGAGGGCCCCTTTGCTGAGAATCAACCAGCTCTTTGCAATTCATTTAATGTCCTTCTCTGTAAGGAGAATGGCCACCTTTCTATTACACTGTGTGAGCTGGGCCTCTAGATCTGTCCCTCCGACCCTGTCCCGAGGCCGGTTTGTTCTCCTAAGCCACGGAATAAGAGGGAGAATAAACAGCAGACTCCTGAGAGTTCTCTCCTTCGAAAGACCAGCCCAGAGAGAGCCACAAAGTTTCCTTTTGCAAACATAAATACATACCATGATGCCCCTTCAGTATGGAGTATGTGTAAAGCAGGATTAAAAAAGAAACTTATTTTACGACTCACCCTCAACTCAGAGAGGAAGCCTGCAGAAATACTCAGCAGCTCTGTTAAATAACAGAAATTGAACTGAGTCAATTCAGAGATCAAATTGGCTTTATTCAACAGCTCACAAATCGGGCGGCTTCCCACCTAGCAGTAGAAAGGAGCTCTGTCAGGCTGAAGAAAAGAGAAGGTTTCTTTAAAGGTGGAACGGGGGCGGAAACAGTAATTATGGGCAAAGAATGAATTGTTGTAGGCAAGGTCGCCTTCCTAAGGGAAACAGGAGAGATCTATCCGGTGAATTATTTCACTGAGTGCGGACCAGGTAATTCCATGGTGACTGGTTAAACGTTACCCTCCAGGGTGGTTGAAACTGCAATTAAGTTTGATATTAAGTCTTGGTTCGCTAACATGGGATGTAACCTAAGTAACTCCATTTTGGGCCTGCTGCCTCCTTTTTAACAATTCCAAACGTGCCCATTCAAAAGAGGGCAGATAAAGGGTCATGCTTGCCCACTGTCCGTGGAAACAGGCCTTGGAGGAAGGCCCCTTGGGTTAGGCTGGAGAAGAGGCTATAGGCTGGAATAATGTATACATTGGTGACAAATGTTGAAGCCATCAGTGATTTCAGGGCACATGGACTTCTGTGGAAATCTGCCTTCTTTGGCTGGTTGTAAATTTAGTAACAGGTTAAGTTCCATGGGGACAGGGAATTGGGAGAAGGTAGTAGAATTCTTTGTGTCATTTTCCCCAAAAGGCTCCTGCGCATATGCTAAGCACTGTGCTAATAGCTTCACATGGCTGTCTTCAGTTGTCATGGCAACTTAAGGGCGCCCATGACCGCCATCTTCCAAATGAAGATAATACTGGAAAAATAAAAACAGACCAATCCTATTCTGCTGCTCATCTCTCTTGTAACATAGGAAAACACTCTCTAACCTGTGTAGGAATTAGGCAGTTGGGGATGGGTCTCCCAGTCTTCAGATGGATGGTAAAGTTGGTGGAGTCTATACCTTTTCATCGCGTTCCTCGCAATTTGGGACGCAGGTGGGCATCAACGCAAAGTTGCCATTTGCTGCCAAGCCAAGCGCTTAAAAGGTAAAATAAATCCCATTCCTCTTTTCTTAACTTTCCCATTTTCCTCTCAGAAGAGACTATATCCTTTGATGGGGGTGGAAAGGCGCCAGAGCTGGGGAGGGGACGGGGTTTAAAACTCTTCTGCAAGAGCACTTAGCATCCCTTCAGCTCCCCGGCATCTGTGTGTCGGCTGCAAATAGAACCGGAGACTTCTCCTTCAACACCCACCCCCTCTCTCTGTCCTCTTCATGCTGACCCCCCCCCCCGCGCCCCCCCCCCACGCTGTCTCCTACCTTCTCCACTCTTCCCCAGGGCACTCAGTACCTGGGATCACGCTATTGCGCTTAACATCCACCTGGGATTAGTTTGCCTTTCGGCTGTGCTGGACTGTGTGGGATTTTTCTCGGTCTACCTCAGTGTGGCATAAAACCCTGCTCAGCGGGACCCGCGCGTTAGAGCAGATTTTCATTTGAGCAGAGCTGTGTGTGAGGCCGACAATTACGGGAACAATTATAACACACGTTCCAAGTGTCAGTTTCGACCGATTTCATCAGTTTTCTGTGTTGTGAAGTTTCCTGCTGCAGTCGGATTGTTGTTACCCATTCTTGCCTTCGATGTGCAGTTAAGTAGGAGAAATAATAATAGGACTAATAAAGGCTTCAGCGTCTTGAGGGTTTTCTCTGCACTAGGCACTCTTCTGAGCACTTAGAGAACATGAACTTACTTAATTTTCACAGTAACCCTTCAATGCAAATAATACCGTTATCGCTTTGTTTAACAAAGGCAGAAACTGAGACACACAGGTGGTGTACTCCTTCCAGGAGGTAGTAAAACCAGAATTCCTATCCAGGCGATCTTTCTCTGAGTCCCTCACTGTCATTTCACTGCTGATAATTTAAGAAAATAACATCGCGTCGATGAAAAATCATCTTCTTCCGCGCTCTCGCCGGAATGCTAGGCTCTAGATTTCATCTCACTTGCTCTTTTCTTTCAGAAGAGTTCACAACACTGTCCATCGAGAAACCCCTCACTCGCATCTTTCTGATCGCACACCCACGATGACGTGATGGGCCCAGAGAGACATGTTACTTGGTACCCGCATTCTGCAAACTCTGTTAACCTCTGGGTTGGAATTCAGAGACTAGGGAGTCCCTATGACTGCTTCTCTATTTGTCTTGTCCCGAGGTTCCCCTAGAATCCGCCACCATGGGGAATCCTGTAGGAGTGAAGAGGACACCACCACAGGCTTTTCAACACAGGGTTCTGGATTTGTGAGTCTCAGGAGTGCCTAAAACCACCACCGTGGGCAGGGGGAGGGGGAGCACCAAATACACAGCTAACAAAGCAAATAAAAGACTAACTAGCCTGTGGAGTAGAAAGAAAAGGGCACTGCAGCCTTCAAAAGACGCGGGGCTCCAGAGGTGGACACTGAGGGAGGAGAGGCTGGGAGAGAAATCGTGAGAACCATGTTTGTAGAAAAGGTTACTTTTGTACTTTTTCAAACATAGCCTCTTAAATGAATGCTCGCCTGGAGTTCAAAGCAGGGTTCCAGAGGTTTGTGGGTCGCAAGAATCCGGCAACTCTGGAGGGGGGCAGATTTTTAAATAATATTTGCAAATATAGGGGGCCCAGGTGGCTCAGTCGGTGAAGCGTCTGCCTTCGGCTCAGGTCATGATCCAAGGGTCCTGGGATCGAGTCCAGAGTCGGGCTCCTTGCTCAGTGGGGAGCCTCCTGCTCCCTCTGCCTGCCGCTCCCCCCGCTTGTGCGCTCTCTCTCTCTCTCTCTCTCTGACAGATAATGCGTTTAAAAATATATATTTGCAAATGTAATTAGAGCAAACAGGAATAGGCCTGTTTAAACTCTGTTGATATGTATTCTAATCTTACTCCGCCTTTGTTCCGAGAAGACCTAAACAGGAGTACGTTGACACAGGCAGGCTCTCGTGGGGAGCACGAGCCCCATGACCGTGCCCATGCTGGCTATGAGACCGTCGCTGACCCACCCGCGGGTGGTGGCCCAGCAGCGCAGCGCGCCCAGACCTGTCTCTACCCCGGAGCTCAGGTGGGAGAGTGGACCCTGCCCAGACTCTGCCTGGGATCCAGGATCCCCGGGTAACTGAAGCAGTTAATCTTGGAACTGGCAGTTAGAGAAGGATGAGTCTAGTGTTTCCAAGATGTGTCTTAGGAAATGCTGTTCACCGAGAGGTGGGCTCTAATAGGGAGAAACTATGGGTTTCTTTTTTTTTTTTTTTTTTAAGATTTTATTTATTTATTTCTCAGAGAGAGAGAGCTCACAAGCAGGGGGAGCAGCAGGCTCCCCACTAAGCAGGGAGCCGGATGCAGGACTCGATCGCAGGACCCTGGGATCACGACCCAAGCTGAAGGCAGATACCCAACCAACTGAGCCACCCAGGCATCCCTATGGGTTTCTTTTAAATTGGTTTCCTGAGTGCCTGGGTGGCTCAGTTGGTCGAGCGTCTGCCTTTGGCTCAGGTCATGATCCCAGGGTCCTGGGATCAAGCCCCACATCGAACTCTGAGCTCCTTTCTCAGCAGGGAGCCTGCTTATCCCTCTCCCTCTCCCTCTGCCTGCCTCTCTGCCTGCTTGTGCTGTCTCTCTCTCTCTCTCCGTCAAATAGATAGATAATATCTTTTAAAAAAGCTTTAAAACAATTAAAAATAAATAAATTGGTTTCCTTACTGTGGGACTCCTCAGAGCCCTTAATATGCCAGCGTGCTCTGGGAATCTTCGCGTGGGTGGGTGATGACGAACCATCATCAAACCCATTTGGCCATGCACTGTTTTCCACATAATTTTATGGAGCAAATATTCCTTGAAGCCTCTGTATTTCCATAAACGCTGCTCTAAAGCAGAACCCCCTTCACAGATGAGAACACTGAGGTGAAGGGCTGGGTTAGGGAGGGTAGGTCCTAGTCACCTGCCCGCAGTCCCTTTCATCCCTTATGTTGGGTTTTAGGACTTTCAGACAAACGTTCTTTTCAGCACACGTGCTACCTTAAGAAACGTATGTGATTCCAGAGCTGGTAATTGTAGGGTTCTGTCTCCTTAGCAACAGAACGAAGGGAAGGTTGGCAAACCAGGGCTTACGTGTGGGAAAAATAATCGACCAGAATTGTCGCACGTCTGTTCAGAGAACCACACTCATCACATAAACCAGCAAAAAGTCTATAATCCAGCTTGAGAACCAAAGTATTTCAGCAGTCTTCAAGGGAAAATGACCACCCAGGATATTTGCCAAGCGGGGCCAACAGCATAATTCACGGGACCCACTGCCAGATGGAAATGGGGGGCCGCGTGTTAAAACAGGAGCAAGAACCCCCAGATGGCGAGAGCAGAGCGTGGGTTCCTTCTAAGTCAGGGTCCTCTGCCTTCCGTGGCCAGGTGCCAGGAACCCAGGTGCTGAGGGAGGAGGGTGGGCAACAAGCACTTTGGGGACTCGGGAAGCGGAACCCCCCCCCCCCCCCCGCCAGAGTAAACGGCGAAGACCACAGCGAGATGTTGGGATTTGATCCGAGCCTGAAGTCGTAGGTGAACTGAGGAAGGAAAGGGATGGATTCGGGGCAAAGACAGAGCTGGGAGCAAGTGTGGTGGCTCAGAAGGTCTGTGATCAGCTTCCTGCCGGACTGGCATGTTCCATTCGCAGAGCCCTTGGACACAAAGCTGGGAAAGACCTGGATGAACCCGGGGAGGTCTGCGCGTGCCCGGCATGGGGTGGGGGCTGTGGATGGAGTCCTGCAGGCTACAGGGGACACGGAGGCTCGTGATCGGGGCCCGGACCTGGCAGCTCTGGAAGAAATCTCCACAAAGGGCGTGGGCTGAGGGCTGAGGAGGGCGGGGAGACCGAGAGCCTGTGACCCAGAGGAGAGAGAGAGGAGAGACGGGTCGGGTAATGATGGCGGAAGGTCGACCGCGTCATCTTGGTGCCCAGTTGCTTCGTCAAGCAGCCTGGATATTGCCGTGAAGGTGTTTTTGAGGTGTGACTAACATTTAAATCCATAGACTTGAGCAAAGCAGCTTACTGTCCACCCTGAGGGTCGGCCTCATCCAACCAGCTGCAGATTTGAAGAGCAAAGACTGAGGTTTCCAGAAGAAAGGAATTTGGTCCCAAGACAGCAACATAGACACCGTGGCTGAGTTCCCAGACTGCCAGCTTGCCCTGCGGATGGTGGACTCGCCAGCCCCTACGATCGCAAGCCAATTCCTGAAAACGTGTGTGTGTGTGTGTGTGTGTGTGTGTGTGTGTGTGTGTGTGTGTGTGTGTCGGGAGCTCGCTGACTAGTACAGACAGTGACTGAGAGCTAGAAGGAAATGGAACAAAGAGACCTGGCAAAGCCACATCGTGGTGACTGATAGGCCAGAAGGAATGAGCCAGAAGGAACAGTGGGCGTGTTTCCAGCCCCTGGAGCTGGGCCCCCCCCCGGAGAAGGACCAACCCGTCGACAGAAATGGGGGACATCGGGAGAAAGGGGCAGTTCCCATGTCCAGCGGGCATTTGGAAAAACGACAAAGAGGTCGGCTGATATTGATGCTTTTTATCTAATAGCGATGCTTCTTTACTGTCCCAAACCTGCCAATCTCGTATCTCGACCGCCGGGTGGGATATTGACGAGAGTCACCCTCCCTCCCTCTGTGCACCAAGCCAGGTCACTCTTTTCAAGTCTCCGTAAGGTGAAGGTTGTGTCCTGACATTAAGAATGAGACAGAGCACTTGAAAGTGTCTTTGGTTCTGGCCTCTGTCCCCTTTCCTTTCCGTTAAAAGGACCGAGGGCAGAGGCGCACCTTGAAGCCGCAGGGGGTGTGGCAGCGGGCCAGAGGAGGGCCCTGCTCTGTAGTTCGTCTCGACATTCCCATTCAGCGCTGGCCCTGCGCCCGCATCTTCCCCAGAATTTAGGTTTCTAAGGACACGTTTAGCTCCCGGGGAGGTGGCGCACTGATAATGCAGGTAACGAGATGTCAGAAGCAAAATAAAAATGAACCAAAGCCGAAGGCAACTCAAGTGGAAATGCAACAGAGAATAATTAATACTCCTTTGGCAACGCGTAACGGAGGCGAACAAAGGATTAATCCCCCTGGTTTTGATTCGGAAGATTATCAGGGCTGCTCGGAAAGGTCAGTTTTGGGTGCAGATGCGTTCGGAAGCAAGTGAGCGAGTGGGACGCCCGGGTTGTTACCAAGGAACCGTATTAGTGAACCACGACTGCAGCGACAAGGTCGTGCTTATTTTCTACAGGTTTTCAAGTATCAATTTGGCAGATGGTATTGTTTTGAGGAGGCATAAGTAGGAAATCTCTTCCCTAGTCTCCCTTGGGAGACATCCTCACCAGTCTACTGTCTGTGACAAAACCGTCTCCCTTGGTGCAGTGAGGTGAAGAAATAAGAGCATCCTTTAACCTCTCCTGCTTGCCTTTGCCAAGATGGGGCTTAGTAGGTCTTTCCCAAATGAAACTTACTTATTTCCCAAATTTTCCCTCCTATGTCCCTCCAGCCCCTACTTCCTGAATAAGTATGTTCTCTTATTTTTCTTAAAAAATTATTTATTTAGGGGCGTCTGGGTGGCTTAGTCGTTAGGCGTCTGCCTTCAGCTCAGGTGCTGAGATCGAGCCCCACATCAGGCTCCCTGCTCAGCGGGGAACCTGCTTCTCCCTCTCCCACTCCCCCCTGCTTGTGTTCCCTCTCTTGCTGTGTGTCTCTCTCTGTCAAATGATAAATAAAATCTTTAAAAATTTTTATTTGAGAGCGAGAGAGCATGAGCAGGAGGGGCAGAAGGAGAGGGAGAGAGAATCTCAAGCAGACTCCACGCTGAGGGGGGAGCTCGACGCAGGGCTTGATCTCAGGACCCCAAGATCACGACCTGAGCGGAAACTGAGAGTCGGATGCTTAACCGACTGTGCCATCCCAGGCGCCCCTGAATAAATGCGTTCTAACTGGCATGATAATCTGAGATCTCCATCATGGCCCCGTACATGCCGTGTCTCAAGGTCTTTATCCTGGCCACTTTTTTTTTTTTTTTTTTTTAAGATAGAATCCCATTTGGTTAAAGTCGCTCGTAAAATATGATGGCCAGAATTCAGTACAATACTTCAAAAGTCACCTCCCTATGTGGACTTTGGCTAACAGTCATATGAGCACTTACCCCCTGAAAAGAGGCTAAATCTAGATTCACTGGCCGGCAGGCTTTGTTATTTTTGCGGTTACAAGTTCCTTGCTTCTCAAGACAGCATAGTGGTTGGAGTCAGATGGGACGGACGCTGAATTTTCTCTCTACCTTTTACCGTTAGATGACCCTCGGGTTTTTTTTGTTTGTTTCCCTGAGCTTTAATTTCTGTATCTCTACGATCAAACCAATAATACGAACCTCATGTAAGTGTTAGGGATGGAATGGGATGTTCTGACACCCCCAGCATGGAACCGGCTTAATACTTTGTAGCCTTGGAGCTCAGGACAAGGAAACATTTTTTTCTTCTTTGTAAGTTACCTGGATCAAGGTCAAGGGAAAGTCAGAGGCCCTGGTGTTTATTTACGATCCTGGGCAAAGATTTCATAAATCTCCAAAGCGTGTGGCCTCATTAACAGTACGGTGACGTGGGGGGTGAGTCATGAGGGGCAGAGACGAGGGGCTTTTCATTCTATATCCTGTGCTGCTCAGAGTTATCACCAGTGGTAAAAGGCGCAGAGGGCAATCGGCCAGATTCACACGTAGAGCAAATCTGGGAGACGGAGCTAAAACCGTGGTTTTTCAGAAACCAGCCTTAAAAGAGATTTTAACTCGTTAGATTGGTGCTAATGAGGGGACATTGACCAGGGGCGTGAAAATAAATGCAGGCCACCCAGTGAAAATAAGCAGAAGCTGTTTATTCAGAGCGAGCTGCAGCGAGGGAGCCAGTCGCTACCTTAGGCATTTGGTAGAGACTTAAAAGCAGGTTGGGGAGGTGGGGGTGGGCTTTGTGGCGGGAAGGGGAAAGTGGCAGGTGTGCCTGGCTGCAGGGGGCGGTAGCAGGGCTAGGGTGTATGGTGCTCTTGATTGGTTAGGGATGCATATGTGGCTTCCTCCGGTTAATCCTGACTTGAGAGTGGGCAAAATGAGGCCAGTTGGAGCGTTATTAATCAAGTCCTGGCCATTTTGGAGCTGACTGCTCCCGGAGTTAGCTTGTTTGCTAGTTAGTTTGACTCTTGGACTGGTTGCTGCAGGAAGTGTATCAGAGATCCGTTGTTTTGTATATGGTCTATGCAGATGTCCCATTTGTATGTTCAGTCTCTGAAAAAGCCCTCTCCCGCCCTCCGCCTCCCTGCAGACAAGTTTTAGAATCCTGGATAGGTGTCTGGGAGCCAATTCTGAGGACCGGGATGGGGGTCACCCAAAATCCCAGCACCGACGTCAAGTGCCTGGCACATATCAAATGCTTTAAAATCGTTTTGTCCAATAAATGCACGAATTAACATTGCGTGTGTTCAGAGAGTGTGTTCAGTAAGCATGTGAGGCTTAAAGCCGCTTGATGTGGGAACTAGGATCCCAGACTGGGAAAGGGCTTATATTGGCACGTGAGCAAGAAACTTCTCACGCGGGGGCTTCCCAGAGACCGGCCAGCCCCGTGAGAGAGTGAGCTCCCTATCGTGGGCAGGGGCTAAATGGTAACCTCCCCGGGATTCAGCAGAGGGAATGTTCTGGAAGCTGAGGATGGTGTGCCAGCCTCAGACCATGTGTTTAAGGGCAGGAGGAGATGGCGAGGTTTAGGATGGCTCTGGTCTCTTCACCACAACTGACACGTCGTGAGCTCAGGGAGCGTGAGCGAACGTCGTCTTCGTCGTCGTCATCACTTCTCACGACATAGGACACACGACGCCTCTGCTTGCCCATTTGACTTCGGGCCCCCAGCACAGGTGTGTGCACCCTCAGGGGCCTGGCCACACCCCCACTCTGCTTGTCACACTTGGTGACCCAGCAGGGTCCTCCCCCCAAAAGCCGGCCCACAACAACTCTTGTTGTCACCCTTCTGACATTGCCCCTAAGGCTGGGTAAAAATACACCGTGTATTATGACAATTTTTATATGCAGAAAAATACCACTTTAAACCGTGGAGTTTTGTTCTGTTTTTAATATTGAGATAAAACTCTTAACTGCCAAAGCTTGTTGAATACATACCTACAGATTCTGTTTCCATTAGCAAAAGCTGATTAAAAACATTTCTCTGGATTTCTTCGAGGGCTTAGTCAGGCCTAAGAAATGCATTGATTTTAACAACTGTATTTAAAAAGACTCATTTAGGTGAATTTTATTGTCCCTTTTTTTTTTTTTTTTACTTCATGGCTTTCATATTTTAATCGGAAGAAATTGGAATGCATTATCTTGATACAATGACTTTCGAGAACACTACTCATACCCATAAATCATTCTGCATACTTCAACTCTTACAGCTCAAGCATCTTTTATTATCATGAGCTGTCACTTCGGGCCTTTATTGTTGAAGTCACCAAAATATAACTGTCATATTCTTAAAAAAAAAAAAAAAAAACACCTTTCCTGAAGCTTAATTGCCCCTGGAAACTGCGTGTAGAAAATTAGCTCCATTGCCTTGTACGATGGCCTTCTTAACCCCCAACCCCCACACTGCGAAACTGCTTCTCTCTTGTCATAGCCAGAGTTGAATGTACCATATTTGGACCTTAAGAACAGCCTCAAAATACTCCTCCACTTCTGAATTAATTGCCTACGGTACGGGATGTGTTTGTTCTAGAAATGGTGGGTCTGAATGTCATTCTCAAAGGCCTGTGGGAGAACTCATGCTTCACAGTAAAGCAAGATTAAGATAAACCAAACCCATAGATTCAAATGTTAATAGCTTTCCAGTTTTCAACAGGAACTTTCTATTTTTTTATTTTTTTTTTAAAGAGAGAGAGAAAGAGCAGGGAAGGGGCAGAGGGCGAGAGAGCGTCTCAAGCAGACCCCGACATGGGGCTCGATCCCAAGAGCTTGAGATCAGGACCTGAGCTGAAATCAAAAGTCGAACACTTAACTGACTGAACCACCCAGGTGCCCCCAGAGCTTTATACCTTTTAAAAATTTCCCATTGATTTCTTCAGTCCTCACAGGCATGCTGTGAGCTACATAGGATGGTTTATTTTTTATTTTTTTAAAGATTTTATTTATTTATTTGACAGAGAGAGATCACAAGTAGGCAGAGAGGCAGGCAGAGAGAGGGGGAAGCAGGCTCCCCGCTGAGCAGAGAGCCCAACGCGGGGCTCGATCCCAGGACCCTGAGATCATGACCTGAGCCGAAGGCAGAGGCTTTAACCCACTGAGCCACCCAGGCGCCCCTATATAGGATAGTTTTAGAAACTTCGTTTCCATATCAGGAAACTGTTTCTGAGAGGCCAGTTAAAAAATGTCCTGGAATTTTTCTGTCAGTTAACCTCAGAGTTAGGACTGGAACCCAAACCTCTGGTTTCTGGAACACTCTTTTTCCCGTGGCACACTTTTTGTCTTTTTTCATTGTTGTCTGAGTCAGTGGTCCAAACATACAGCAGCATCCCACATTTACCGTAATTTCCCAAAGACCTGGAAACTCCATACCTGAGGGCCTTCTCTAACTGGAGTACAACCGGGACCTCAGGAACGTACGTAAAGCCCCTGCATAGCCTTTTCCTTACTAGAACACCCCTTCGGCCTTATGGCAGATCTGTTTATTCTTAGGTTCACCATGAGTCTCACTAATATCCAAGCTGTGGCCAATGAGAAGTCACAAGTCTGAGAAGAACGCTGACAGCTCAGACGAGTGAGAACTGTCCTTGGGGGAGGAGTGAACACTGAGCATTAAAGGCAACACACAGGGGCACCCGTCAGTCAGTTAAGCTTCTGACTGGACTCTTGGTTTCAGCTCAGGTCACGATCTCAGGGTTGTGGGATCAAGCCATGCGCTGGGCTCCACATTCGACACAGAGTCCGCTTGTCCCTTCCCTCCCCTTCCCCTCCCCCCCCCCACTCGCACGAGTGCTCTCTCTTTCTGTCTCATAAATAAATACCTTTTTTTTTTAATTTTATCCATTTACTTGACAGAGATCACAAGTAGGCAGAGAGGCAGACAGAGAGAGGGGGGGAAGCAGGCTCCCTGCTGAGCAGAGAGCCCGACGTGGGGCTCAATCCCAGGACCCTGAGATCATGACCCAATACCTTTTTTTTAAATAAATAAATACCTCTTAAAAATGATAATTAAATAAATAAAAATAAAAGCAACACATCAATTCGAAATTCCCAGTCCTAATTAACCAATCGGTCTAAGCCAGCCCTGCGGGCCTCCCAGCCAGCTCCGGGGGCCCTAGGCTTTCAGGATGACCACAACTTTCCCTTTAGGAAGAGGGAGAACTGGCCACTCATGGCTTCCTATTCCAGACACAAGTACGCTTCAACTTTGTGGGGGGCTGTCTGTCAAGATGGCGGAAGGCTTCGTCCCCAGAGCATTCGGCAGCTCGGATCTCGAGAGCAGAGCTGACCCACAGATCTATCCCGCAAGCCACTAATGAGAGCCACGGGGGTAACTAAAAATTTGCTAGTAAAAGAAAAGTCAAATTGATGTTGATACATTTTGTAGACTCTCAAATGCCCTAAATATGATGGTTTCAACATGTCATTTGTATGAAATATTTAATATTTCATACAAATATTTAATCATATTTTAAATATTAAATATTTAATAATGAGATTTTTTCTAAGTTAATCACAAGCCTAAGGGGCTAAGGTGTTTGCTCCGAAAAGCTAGTTTTCTATCAGCCAAATGAACCAACCGCAGCCACATGGAAAGTCAGAGGGCCCAGGACCCCCCAAGAAAGTCAGGACATTGAAGTTGAAGCCGGGTCCCTTTCCTTAAGGAGCTCACATTATACTAAGAAGACAAGCAAGTGAGAAAATATTTTTTTTTTAAGATTTTATTTATTTGACAGAGAGAGATCACAAGTAGGCAGAGAGGCAGGCAGAGAGAGAAGGGGAAGCAGGCTCCCTGCTGAGCAGAGAGCCCGACGTGGGGCTCGATCCCAGAACCCCGAGATCATGACACGAGCTGAAGGCAGAGGCTTTAACCCACTGAGCCACCCAGGCGCCCCAAGAAAATATTTCTAATACGGTTTGATGTGTGTTTAATTAACTCAGCTGGAGGAGGGGTCAGGGATGGTTCCCTGGAGGAGGTGACACTTGGGCTGGACCTGAAGGGTACGTGGAGAGGAGTGACACCTCTGGTTCAGAGAAGAGGTGCTCGCCCATGTGGCTATTACAATGCCGCCTTGAGTAGAGGGAGGTGAGAAGGGCCTCTGTGTCACTCGGAGAAGGGTAGGCTCAGCCGAAAGTTCTGCAGGAAAGCTTCAAAGAGCTTTTAGGCAGAAGAGCGACAGCTGCGGAGATGTGGATGGGAGGCTTGGAGACTGGAGTCTTATCAGGGAGGATGCTGCAGACGGAGTGGGGGGCAGGCAGGAAGGGGCGCTGGAGAAGGTACCTCCCTGAACCAAGTCCTTAGCAATCAGGAGTGGCCAGAGGGGCCCCGGGCTCTCACCACTGGTCTCTGTTCTAGGCTCCTTGTTGTCATTGTCTGCCCCCCACCCAGGGAAGCCTGAGGTTGAGTCGGGAGTCATGAGTCAGATCAGCCCGTGTGACTGCTTAGAGGGGTGCAACATTATTCCATTTCTGTGAACAGAGAAAGTCCTTAATATTAGGCGCATATATGAGCCAAAGGTCACAGTGATGTCCTCTGTGGAGGGAGCAGACATAGAGGAAGAAGGGCTTCTGCTCGCTCTCTAGAGACATCCACACTGCTCCAAAGTACGCCTTCCTGTTGAGTAAACATGCATAAATAAATTGATAAATAAACATTTAATTCAATAGTAATTGCATATGTCGTAATTAGCACTTTGTGTGTGTGTGTGTGTGTGTGTGTGTATGGAGAGAGCGTTTATAGAGATTATAGTTCTGTCGTAGCGTGACATATGTCACATCGAGCTTTAATCACCCAGCAAAGGGAAGTATTTAAGCCCTTGATCCTGCGCCTAGGGTCCATCATCAAAGACCTTCCTTGCTTCCGGTTAGATGAATGAGTTCCGGGGATCGAATGTTCCTCATGGTGACTGTAATTAACAATAGTACACACTTGAAAGTTGCTAAGAGAGGAGATCTTGCAACAACAAAACATAAGTGCAAGAGATGATGGCTATGTTTTTTTTTTTTTTAATTTTATTTATTCATTTAACAGAGAGAGAACACAAGCAGGCAGAGAGGCAGGCAGAGGCAGAGAGAGGAGCAGGCTCCCCGCGGAGCAAGGAGCCCGATGCGGGACTCGATCCCAAGACGCTGGGATCATGACCTGAGCCAAAGGCAGTTGCTTAACCAACTGCGCCACCCAGGCGTCCCAAGATGATGGCTATGTTAATTAACCTCATTAGGGTGCTCGTTTCTTAATAATATATACAGGTATCACACCTTAGTGCTGTACGCCTTGCTCTTACACAGTGTTGTCTTCTCAATTATATTTCAGTAAAGCTGGAACAGAACTTTCCGATTTCCCAAGCCCCTAGACCTTAAGTGCCCCACTGTGCTGGCCAGACCTGCCCCTGGGGAGTGTGGGTCGTGAACGGCTTGGAGGCCGCCCACCTCCCCAGGCTTCCAGCACCATTAACAGTGGGCGGCATGAGAGTCCGGAGTTTCTGTGATGCTTTCAGCATGTATAAACACAGACATAATTTTTTTTTCAGATTTGTTCACTTAAGAAGATTTCAAAGATTGTATTTGTCTCCTCTGATTTCTTTTTGTTAAAGATTTTATTTATTTGACAGAGAGAGCACAAATAGGGGGAGCAGCAGGCACAGGGGGAGGGAGAAGCAGGCTCCCTGCTGAGCAGGAAATCCAATGTGGGGCTCGATCCCAGGACTGTGGGATCATGACCAGAGCCGAAGGCAGAGGCTTAGCCCACTGAGCCACCCAGGCACCCCTTTCTCCTCTTATTTTTAAAGTGTGCAGACAGGTGCGCCTGGGTGGCTCAGTGGGTTAAGCCTCTCTGCCTTCGGCTCAGTTCATGATCTCAGGGTCCCGGGATCGAGGCCCATGTCGGGCTCTGCACTGGGTGTGGAGCCTTCCAGAGATTCTCTCTCCCTCTCCCTTTGTCCCTCCCACCTAAAAAGTAATAATAATGTAATATTAGAGTTATAATTCAATAATATAGTATATTATCCTCTACCTCCGTGCCTGTGTGGTTCTCATTTAACTTATTTCTGCCCTTCACCTTCACATGACATCAGTTCCCTTTCCCCTTCTCTCTCTTGGCCCCTAACCTCGTTCACTTGGGTCTCAACCCGTGTTAACTCTGTCTGGCCTTTGAAGTCCTATTTACCCATTTCTAAACTTAAATTCTGAGCAAAACAAAGAGGGTTCGTCCTCTTCCCTTTACTTCCTATTCGGCAACCGATCTCAGAAGGCACTTTCCTTGGGAAGGAAGAAAGCAGATCCCTCCTGAATCCTGCCTGGGCCTCTTTCCAGGTCGAGGTCCCCAGCCGGAGGCCTCGTGAAATGCAGAGGCACGCTCTCGTGGAAGGGGCTGGGAAGCTGGCCCCGGATGCCTCTCAGTCTCTGAAATGCCTGCCAGACAATGTGAGAGATTGCGTCTAAAACAGATGGAAAACACCATATTTAAGGCAGCCGTAATGTTTTTATTTTCAAGTTATTTTTAGTTGGCATTGTCAGTTTCTTGGTGTCACTTGGCATTTACGCCCAGAACCAAGAAAAAAAAGAGACAGAAGTTGCAGGAGAGAAGACATGCCTCACCCGCTGAAACATAAGCACCAAAGTAGAAGAGGCTCAGGAACCGGCGAGGAAGGCCTTGGGACATTTTCCGAGAGAACTAAGTTCATTTTGTGGTTCTCTCCTCTCAGCGCCTTCTTACACCAGAAAATGCACCTAGCACTTGCCCAGGTGGGGAAGGGAAAAACGAAACAACTCTGCTGGGCAGCGTTCCTCACCAGTGACCAGCCTCTGCTTGCACACCCCCTGTGATGGGAGGCTCACTCCTGCCTAAGCTGACTTTATTGATGAATTTCTCTTTTCCTTAGAAGAGTCTTCCTAAATGTGGCCCCACATCTGCTCCCAAATCTGACCATTCATCATCCCAGGTTCTAGAACAGACATTCTCACAGACCTTAGGAAATACTCTGACAGCGTACACTGCAAACCTTGTGAACACACACTCCAGAGAACAGAGTATGGGACCCACATCCTTGGGGCCAGGCATTGCCGGGGGCTCTGGGTCATGAGACACACAGAGGAGCTTTCATTCCCCGTTACGGGCGCCAGATCGACGTTGCCCTTGGAGGAGGGTGGCCTTGTGTCCCTAAGGCCAGAACTCACCGCAGGTGGGCATAGGACTAATTTTGCCAAATGTTCAAGAAATGTATTTTGTGTTCTTCTAAGTCCTTCCACAGCTCGTTAGCTCCTCTGAAGATAAAATGCTTTTGCAGCAAATATCCTGACAATGAAGACTTCTGAAGGATAACCAGCCCTGCCTGTCGTCTGTAATTCGTTTATAAGACACTTTCTTCCACATTAATTTACCTGATCCTCCCACTGCTGGTGACAAGACGGGGGGCCTGTGTTACTCTCCTGGGGCCGCAGGTGATGAGCCCGAGGACGTCCTGGGAAGTGGGTCCCCAGAGGCGGCTGCTCTGCTCTCCTCTGTCTCGTCCAGAAGGACCCTGGTGTTTGTCACCCAGGCGACAGCCTGAGGAACAGCCCTGAGAATAATGATTATCAAACATTGTCGACAGTGAATGAGCAATGAGGCAAATGCTTCCTTCGGCCCCAGTCCCAGAAGCCGGTGATGTGTAGTGACCCCAGCTGTGTCTGTCTGCAAGGCGGGCACCTCGGGGGGACACGGCCCTGCCCGTGGCTGTCCTCCTTCGTTGAGATTTTTCTCACTCGCCAGCAGCTAGGGACCCAGCCGAAAGAGCCTCTCGGATTGTCAGACTCTCCCAGAGCAATGGGATGTTTTACAGGACCTCCCAGAGGAGAGAAGAGTAAACAGTGATTCTCTCCATTACATTAGTTGATTCACTCCCTCATTTCATCTAGACCCTACCAGACATTGGAAATAAAAATAGACCAAGAAAAAAGAACAAAAAACAAAAACCCTGCCTTCAGCGAGCTTACGGTCTGATGGGAGACTCAGCCTACAGGTCAAGCAAGCAAAGAAATAAAATCAGCTCAGACAAGGATGCCGAGTGCAACAGAGGGGGTTGTGACGGATGATGGGGGGAAGGTGTCGGGACAGAGAGTTCCCAGAAGCATCCGTGACTGGCAGGAAGCCTGGAGAACTTTCCTGGCTGGGCTTATGGAAGAGCCATGGACTAGACCCCATGCAGAGGCTGGAGGGGCCGGAGGGACCCAGGGCACTCCTTCTTCTGGATTCTTTTACCTCCTTGAGATTCCGTGGTCCTCCTCGCATCCCTCCTTCCTGCTCAAGGGCTTCTGCATCTTCAGTATTGCAAGCAACCCACTGGCCTGCCCCCATCTCATAGCCTAGAGTTTCGCTGCCCTCGGCCACCTGCCTCGGCTGGGACGTCACGCCCACTGCCGCCTCCGCTGTCAGCTCGGCTCTGGACTCAGCTGCTTACAGCTGAGTGCCTCCAGCTTCAGCGCCCTCCCTGACTGAGATTTGACCTGCAAGCACACACCTCTGCCCTGTGCACACGCCACCACAAAGCCTTATCTCGGACTTCAAGCACAACGTGGCTGCGCACTCTCCTTTCCTAGCCCCCGTTCCCGATCCCACCGCGGCTTCGTGGCGCTTTGCAGTCCGGCCACTTCACCTCAAGCTGCAGCCGCCTGGAACGTCTCTCCCTCTTCCCTTGGCATGCAGCCAGCTGACTGCTAAGGGATGAAGAGGCCGGCTTCACCACGCACGCCACCCACATCGTCATCCTTCCGTTAGCAGGGACCCCGGAGCGAGCGCTCAGTGGTCTGTCCTGGGACTCATCGGCCCACAGTGGCCTCTTCCTGCTTCTGGCTTCTCCCCGCTGCCATGAATCCCGACCTCCACCCCCAGGTTCATGTTCCTAAATTAATCGTACCCCTCCCGCTCGCAGACACCCCCAGCGGCTCTCCTCAGCCTGACAGTTGAAGCTCTTCTCAACTCTCACTCCCGCCCATCTGTCTAACCACAGCTTCCATCACCCCACACACCAGCCGCACACCGCGACTTTTCCCTGGGCAGGATCCCCATTTCTCTTCTCCGTGCCTCTGCCCACGCTCTTCCCTCTCATGCTGCCGGGGGGCGTTTCTCCCCATCGGGTGCTCAGAGATGTAAACCCTGAGATTTGTACAGATGCGTATTTACAGTGGCTAAGAAGGAAAGGAAAAGGGGAGTAAACAGGAATGTAATAATGCAACACGGTAAGATGAGTTAGCTCCGTGCACTTAACGAAACACCAGGAAGGCATTTAATATTTAATGAAAAAAAAGCGAGTTTCAAATTCTATACGCAGAAGTACGTATATCTATAGTTCGTGCCTATGTAAATAGCGTGTGGACCTATATATGGTGTATCAGTGGGGTATAAGTCAGTTACGCACACGTTCAGCTGCAAACAGCAGTAAAAACTCAGGCTGGCTGGAAGAGATCCCAGCTTGGGTGTTTCGCACAACAAAAAGGCCACGAGTTCAAGGCTGACAGGGTGTCTCAGTGACACCATCAGGCACCTGATTCTCTCTCTCGGCCTTTATTCTCATGTTTGAGGGATCGTGGTCAAAATGTAGCAGAAACCTATAGCTCTCTGATCTGCATTCCAGAAAGCTGCTGGAGGGGAAGACAGTGGTACGAAGGCAGAGGGAGGGCGAACGGGTTTCTCTCGCCAAGAGTTCAAGTCTTTATTTGGGTAGGGGGTGCTCCCCAGGCCTTCCTGTTGCATCTTCTTGGTTCCCCTTGGCCACGCCCAGCTCAGGAGAAGGGGTTGTGGCTAGTTGTTGGGTCAGCCAACTCACAAGTATTTGCCGTAGTGGGTATGTCCTGTCTTAATTTAATTTAAATAAATTAATTTATTAATTTAAACATTGATTTTCTTCTCCTTGGATACTAGAATAATATACACGTTACTCCGACTTGAGTGAAAAATTAAAGTTTTTAATAAGAAAGCTTACCCTTCATATTTCATCACAAGTATCATCTCTTTAAAGCCTTCATTAACACGTGGATAATACGTTTATTCGTGTGTTTACGTCAAGTAGCATGCAGAACAGAGATCGATTCTAGAGTTGGAAAACCACGCGTTCCGATCCCTTGTGCCGTCCATGAGTAAATTGCGTCATCTTTGAAAAACCTCAGTTTCCTGGTCCGTAAATTGGCGTTCCTACTGTTTTATGGGACTTTGGCAAAGATGACACGAAGTTAAATGAGAAAATAGAGAAAGGATGGAGTAGCTTCTCAATAACTTCCTTTCTCCTTCCGAAAATTCATAAACTGTATCTTTCTCGCGCTAAAATGTATCTTTCTCGCGCTAAAATGTATCTTTCTCGTGCTACCTCTCTTTGGCAACTGCTAGGTTAGCTGTTTGCATAGTTTTTCTTTTCTCGGCTTTCCCTTGTGAAAGACAGTGACCACACCTTTAAAAACACATATTCTTGACAGAATATAGAGTAGTGCCTAGCACAAGCCTATGACCAGCCCAGGCATTAAAATTGCATTCATATTGTCGTAAAAATACTTGACTTACGCATCAGACCACGACTGCCAAGAAACTGACCCTATCGTTTCTTCCTCCACACTCTGAGCTGTGATGTGGGTAATGAATTGGCATTGTCGCCAAGCACCTTTTTATGGGTAATCTCTCTGAGTCGCGCTGAGAGATGCTGGCCTTGTGAACGTCATCTGGGAGCCTCTGGGGTCTCCTGGAATACGGTCAACACCCCAAGCTATGAGGCTTTTCCATTCTTTCCAAGGGGGGGGGGAGGAGAAACGTCTCAAGTTAAATTTAAAATGCCATGCTTAAAAATAAAAAAAGCGGAGAGGCATATTCTTTTAATTTTAAGTGACCTAGCCAGCGTAGCTTAAGAAAATGTAAAAGACGCCCATGAAAGTTGCAGCTGGGGGCGTCAAGAGGCCCTTAAGGGGATCATGAGAATGATTCTGCCACATAAAGTTTCCCTTCTGTAATATCTCTATGCCCCAGGCGAGCCTCTTGGAGCTGTCTTATCCTGGTTCTTGTCTTCTCTGAAAATAAAACAATCTTGTTTATGGCCATTGAGAAAATAGCTACAGTTATTTTTTTGCTCTCCCCCCCCCCCCAAAAAATCAGAACGATGAAAAGAACATGCAGTACTCACAGTTTGCTTTATTAATATTCCTGGTTATAATTCTCCTAAATAATACATGTATCTATTACTCATCTTTAGCTTACAGCCTGATATATTGATAATTGCTTTTAGCCAGCTTCTTCCTCCCTCCCTGTGTGTAGTTCCTCATTTTTCAGAAGCTCTTGGCCCGTGGTAGGTTTCTACTGCTTTTGGCAAAAGAAGCCTCATTCATTATGGTGAGCGCCACGGGGCTGGGCAAGCCGGTTAGGACACAGCCTCGTTCGGTCGTTGCAAAGAGCACCCTGGGACAGATGTGTGTGTTCCCGGGGGGATTCCAAATGACAGAGCAGAGGCCACCAGCTGTCACAGCGGGCACCCATCGCTCAGGTCTTCCGTTATTGCTTCGTGCCGCACGCTACTTCACTTAAGAAGCAAATATGGGGATTGGGAAGGGGGGCCCTGGGCTTCGTAGGGAAGTTCCGCCGTCCACCCAGGCTCCAACTTTTGGATCACATCTGCCAATTGCCTTTCATCTCAGGACCCCATTTGTCCGATCCCACGGGAAAAATAGCCAAATACTTATTACGTGCCTCCTGCCCTTCTGTCCATGGGTCTCGCGCTTTACCGACCCTTGATTTTTTTCCAACAGCGCCATGGGAGTTGAGTCCCAACAGGGGAGAACAAGGCACTTCCTCAAGTGGCACTCAAACTCACTTCAAGTTTTAAAATCCTTTGAACCGCAGCTTTGCAGAGGCAGAAGATGCCAGAGCGGTGGTTTCCAAACGGGGTCCCAAGGCACCCTGAGTCACCAGCCCGTTCACAGAGGTACTGGAGGATACTTCACGTTTCAGGGAAAAGGCAGCAAAATCTGTTGGTCTGGTCACTGGTTACTATGTCAACATACTTCATAATTTCAGCATTCCTTGTGAATCTCCGTTTCTGCAATTACTGTTATAAAAAGTGCATCCTAGGCAAAAACCTCTGTGAATGCAGACATGAGCAAGGGTCTCGGCTGGTTCCGAGGTCTGAGAGATTGGGTCAGACAGGTGCATGCATCCCATTAATGAGTAATTGCGATTATTTGGAAGTGAAAAAACATTTTCTCTTAATTTTTGTGTGCATTTAAAAAAAAACTAGTACGTTGTTAGGACATAACTACAAATGAAGTCATTTGGGCCTCAATACTTAATAAGTCAAATTCATAGGTTTTCTTTTGGCTTGAGGGCGTGCGTCTGTGCGCACATTTTTGAGACCCCAGGAGTGCCGTGATTGGAGCAAGTTTGGGGACCTCTCTTTTGGAGATCCGCTAGTCCCACTAGTCTAGACGCCCTTTTGATGATATTACAAATATTTAACAAGGAATGGTGCTTTAATAAAATATTTAAACTGCGGTTCAGCAAAAACATACTGTAGTTTATAACCAGCTGCCCTCATTAGGGGAAATTACAAATTATGTTAAAAAGTGAATGCTTGAGTTAGGGAGGGAGTTAGTGGGCATTATATTAATATTTAATGCTCCTTTTGCTGTTTGTCCTCTCCAAATTAAGATAAAATAAAATAAAACCCCCATTACCCCTTCCCTGCTGTAGTGGCTTTCTATGAGCCCTTTACCGTATTTGAGAACCTGGGAGAAGAGACTGTCGCAGAGTGAAATGACGTGATGGAGGGATGGAAGAAGAGGTAGGAGCAAGTCTTGGCCATGATGGTCTAGATATGGATGTGGGTATAGATAGAGAAGTAGATAGGACCATCTCAGCATAGTAAAAACGTCAGCATTTTTACCGAGACACTTAAAACTCACGCCCATTTGGAGAACTCCTTTGGGGAACCTCTGTAAGTGTCTCTGGTGTCTTAGGATACCTGGTGCCCAGGGTCAGAGTCACATTTTGCTGAGCTCAATTGACAAGACAGAGCAGCTGTGGGCGGAAGATTCCCTAGTTCCCTGAACCACAGGGCTTCCTGACCTCTAGGGGACAGTTGGGTAAGAGCCAAGGCAGACCAGCTATCACTTACGAAGAGCGGCTGACATATAAAAATCAGTCCTGCATTTGTCTTCATTAATATGCAGAGAAGGGGATGGAAACTCACCAGGGCTTTATATATCTATAAAATTACGTTGAGACCTCATGTCAGTCTTTGAAGGTAGAGATTATCATCCTGACTTTTACCACTGAGTAGAGATCAAAGCATTTACCCTGAAGGACAGATGGGAGGCAAGGGTGGTTTCGAAATCCATTTTTTTTTTTTTTTTGATACTGATCAAAATCATGACTCCACCAATCAGCAAGTGACTTCTCCGCCTTGGGCTTTAGGGAAGCCAATTGTACGCAAATTGGAAAAGGAGATTGGAGAGACTATGGATGGCCTGGGATGCTAAATTTAAGAGCTCGAGGTCTGTCTTTTTAAATTTATTTATTTATTTATTTTACAGAGAGAGGGAGAATGTGAGTGGGGGGAGGGGCAGAGGGAGAGAATCTCAAGACTCCCCAGGGAGCACAGAGCCCAACTTGGGGCTGGAGCTCACGACCTTGAGATCACCACCTGAGCCAAAACCAAGAGTCAGGTACTTAACCAACTGAGCCGCTGAGTCAAGCAGTTAACCGACCAAGGTCTATCTTTTTTTTTTTTTTAAAGATTTTATTTATTTATTTGACAGAGAGAGAGAGATCACAAGTAGGCGGAGAGGCAGGCAGAGAGAGGGGGGGAAGCAGGGTCCCCGCTGAGCAGAGAGCCCGATGCGGGGCTCGATCCCAGGACCCTGAGACCACGACCCGAGACAAAGGCAGAGGCTTTAACCCACTGAGCCACCCAGGCGCCCCAAGGTCTATCTTTTAAAACAGTGGAGGGCCATTGAAGATTTTTTTTTACGTTGACTTAAAGACGTATTTTAGAGAGATGAACTTGAAAGCAGCATTGAGGAGGCATTAAACCAGCAAGGCTCTCATTTGAAATCCTTCCGTGGAGCTGCTTCAAGATTCGTGTTGGGCTCAGAAGGCAGAGGGCATTTTCCCATTGTCTCCAGCAGTGCTATCCTGATAGACGTGTAATGGGACACACACGTTATTTTAACTTTACTCCACATTAAAAAACAAGTTTTCAAGAAGATAAAAATCATCAATATTTTATTGAACAGCATCCAGCTAAAATGTCAACATTTAAGTATGCAATCAATATGGAAAATCGAGATATTTTACTTCTGTGTATATCAAGTCTTCTGAATCCAGTGTTTTACCTTTGTAAAATGCAAAATTCAGGCTCATTTTAAGTGCTCGATAGCCACGCGTGGTTTTGAGCTCCCGTCCTGCGCGAGGCAGCCCCCACACCTCGCGATGCCACACGTGGTCTCCAGAGCAGCAGAATCAACACTATTTGGGAGCTTGGTAGAAATTCAGAATTCTTATGCCCCATCCCCAACCTGTGGACTCAGAGTCTCCGTCTTAGATGCCCCATGTAATTGGTGCCTCTGTTAAAGTCTGAGAATCCCTGCTTTCTAGAACAGTGGTTCACAGCATGGGATCTTTGCTTCCGTACCAACAGCAGAGGCACCTCTTGGGAATCCGTGGGCCCGAACGCAAACCCATTGAATCAGTAACACCAGTGCCAGAAATCTGGGTTCTAACAAGTTCTCCAGATGGTTCTGGCACACACACACATTCGGGACCCGTTTACCAGAACATCTTTCCCTGGCAAAGATAGCACTATGGTTTTCCCCCCGGGCCTCCTATTTTGAGAGAACTTTTTTTCTAGTCAATTCCACTTGTTAAGGAACCAGTGTGTTTCCCGCTGTCGTGAATCAGATAGGGACCTCTTCATTGACGTCAAAGGAAGGGGGATGGAAACCCACTAGGATGTTAAGTACCTGGTCTCATTAAATATATATTGAAATACAGGGACATCTGGGTGCCTTAGCAGGTTGAAGCCTCTGCCTTCAGCTCAGATCATGATCTCAGGGTCCTGGGATCAAGCCCCACATCGGGCTCTCTGCTCAGCATGGAGCCTGCTTCCTCCTCTCTCTGCCTGCCTCTCTCTGTCAAATAAATAAATAAAATCTTTAATGTATGTATATAGAAATACATGTATTAAAATCAGTCTCAAAGATTTTGGTTGGTATGCAGTAAAAGCGATCACTTGCTGAGCACTGCTCATGTCTTAGGCTGTATAGTAGGTATTTTACAGGTTTTCTCAGATCCCTTCTCAACTTTCTGCAAAGTAGGCATGAATATCCGCATCTCACAGAAGAGGGGCCTGGGCTTCCACGGTCTGTATGTGGTCAGTGATAGAGCCAGGAACTATTCTAGAACCACAGCCCAGAGCAGCCCAGGCATAGGCTTCTAGAATCAGCTCTTCCTCCAGTCCCTATGAAGTCCCAAAGTCAGTCCCAAAGACAAGTGACCCAGCTTCCTGTACCCTCACAGCAGTGCATAGTGGGGTCCTAAGGAACAAACTGGAACAGGAAGGATAGAGATGAAACCCGCCACCTCTTGAGAAATGGTCACTGAACTGGTTTAGAATCCTTGGGACCAGGGGAACCAAACTGACTTTCTGTGAGTCTTCTTACCATTTTTGAATTCTCTGCAATGGTGCCTCCCTTATTGCCCGATGGTCCCCCCCCCCCGTTCGCCCCCCCCCTTGCTATTCTCCCACCTCAGAGACAGTAATGGGGCATTCCTGATGTTTTCCCAGAGTCTGGAATGTTCTGCTGATTGGCACCTAAGAAATCGGCTCTGTGAAAGCCTTCAAAAGAGAGGTGAACTCCCCCCTGAGCCTGTCTGTCACGCCCGCACAGCCCCCTCTGAGTGTTCACTGCGAGTACTCCTACGTTGTTTTAAGACGGTTATGTCAACAATTACGTACAGCAATTCCCGTATTTTCTTAAGGGTCCCAGGAATATCCAGCTCGCCCTCAGAAGCCGTCTGCGTGTTTCCTGGGTAATTTCTGGCTGTATCGTAATACCAAAGAAAACTCTAGCAATTAGTCTCAAATTTGCTGTCCCGCAGCAAAGCATCTTTGCCCCAAAGTAGAATGTGAAAGACCCAAAGCACGCCATTTCCTGAATTTTAAAATGCGTGTGTCCTTTCTACCCAAGTGGAGAGATCCGTGGCTTCTTGATGGGGTCAGATTTAGTGCGCATTTTTCTGAAGTCAATTATTTTTGTTCTGTTCTACAATAACACAGATGCTGCGGCATGACAGCCGCTTGTAATTCGGTGGAAATTACATTGTGGTCTGAGTGTTAATTAATGCATTCGTAGCTGGCGGCATATGCGAACATCCTCCTCTCGAAGCCGAGAGAATCATTGAGATGACATCTTGTCTTGCTTGAAAACCTGTTTGAAAATAGTCGGGGAAACTCAGCGCCAGAATAGTAATTGGAAAGGATCTAGGAAAAGAAAGATGGCCCTAGACGAGGTTCACGAAGAAAATTTTCCAGGTTCATTTCTCTCCGGGACAGAGGGACGGACTCCACAGATAAGAGAAATGGCAGGTGAGGTGTGTATTCCCAAGCACGATGCTCATGGCGTGGTTTTATGACTTACAGGGTTGTGATGAATGGGAAGGGGTTGGGGTCTATTCTCACTTGGGCTGGGCATCGATCGTGAGTTGGAATGTGGGCAAGGCTAGGGCTGGTAATACTTAACACAAAGAATAGTTGGGGGTTCAAGAGTGAATATATTCGGCAGGTCTGTGATGTGGGCAATCATGGTAGCATTTCAGTCCATAGGGACTGGAGGAAGAGCTGATTCTAGAAGCCAGACAGGCTTTAACCTGGAAGGCTGGTTCAAAGCATTGGTGAGAACGAAGGAGAACTCAAGAAACCTCAGTTAACCCATTTTATCTAGATGCACACGGTGACTGACGCCTATTTCAAGGAGTGAGCACAAGCTCAGTGGTGAAGGGCTAGGTTCTTATGTCTTGTCCAAGTCCCCAGTGTCAGAGCCTTAATCTTCATTTGTTCCAGCCTCTCCCAGTTGGTCCTGTCTTGTCTTCTGGACTCGTCTGTAGACCCAGTCCACAGTCCACAGATGTACTTCCCCACAGGGGAGGTCCTGTGATAATGATCTCCCCAAGCACTCCTTGGGGTCGTAGTGATAAGGGATTAATGGAAATCCATCATTTGGCCTTCCATTGGAATCCTCTGTTTCGAGGCCTCATTAGGAACTAGAATCTTGAGCCTAGCAGCGGAGGTCCTGGCCTCTTCTTGAAAGAGAATATTTACTCACGGATTTTGTGGACAATTCTGAGATTCTCGAGAGGTCCCATTCTGAAGGGGGAAAGCAATTAGGTTGATCTGCACTAATTTAAAGCCATTTGGTTGGAATTGTTTCCTGTGTTTGGGGAGCTACTCACAGATGGACAAAGAAGGGAGCCTTAGTATATTAACCCACTATTAATCGACACTGTTTATAAGGAAACTAAAGCACTCTTAGACACCTGGAATGGTTTTAAATTATTACCTATATGGTGGGCCTAAATTCATTGGAACTTCTTCCCTTCTCTCTTTTCTTTGGCTTTATAATAAGTAGTAGAGTCGTAGAAGCTCATTCTAGGAAACTTACTGGTTCGACATGACTAGAGATAAACTCAGTGTGAATGAGTGAAGTCTGGCTGCAAAAAGTGCTGTTTCATTATTTTCAAGTTCATGGCTAATGTAACACTCAAACCACCTTTACATGCAGTTTTCAAGCTGATGTTTGACAACAGTTGTTACTTTAGTGAGCAGATGACTTACCTTTAACGAGCTTGGTTTGCTCAGCGGTGCTCAAGATAAGTTGGCATATTTAAGCAGGTTAAAGATGTGCTCCGAAAAACCTTTAAAATCCTCTCACCTCATAAATAATGCAAAAGTATACTGTCCTTCCAGACCCATTACAATCTTAAATGTGGTTGTTTCAACTGACCAAGGAGGTATTGTACATATTGTACTTCTCGTATAAATTTGTACATGAGAGAAGATCTCATCCCCGAAACTATTTCAACAAACAATTTCTGCCATCGCCCCTCTGTCTAGACCGCCTTGGAGTTGTTACAGTTTCCAGGTGCTCCTTTGTCCATCATCTTCGAGAGACTCATAGTTGTCAGATTGTATTTGCAGCAAAAAAAAAAAAAAAAGTCATTAAGTCAAAAACAAAAGTTGGAAATTTTTCATCAGTAACGTGTTTCTATTACTCTGGTGTTCAAGACATGCATATTTCATTTGTTGGCCCAAGTCATCTCTTCTTGTGTTCAGCCCAAGCTTTCTCTAAATGCTTCAACTATTCCGTCATCCATGATAATAAAATGGATAAACAGATGTCTGTAAGGTTATTAATTCTTAATTTTATTTTAGATTTTTATCTTAATTTTATCTTAATTTTTATTCTTAATTAAGGACTGTGTGTCATTACCACTTGCTTTTTGTTTGTTTCTGTGATGGTTTCTAAAAAGGGCTGGAGACTCTGATCTGTGGGTTTGGGGTTGCACCGTAACATATGCGTTTGGAACATGCTTTCCCAAAGTGTATGTTGGGAACCTGGCAAAGAGCCACCTTCTCCTCAAGCTGACATTTCCCACCCTACACTGATGGGAACTTTCCCTCCTTATCCTCTGAGTAAAAGTTACTGAGAGATTTCACAGGCAAATGGCAGTTCATCCAAAAAAGCGTGAACCAGTGACCTCTCTAAATCTTTCGAGAAACAGGTGTCTAATGATCATTAAGTCTGCCATGATCTACTTCAGACTGCTTTCACATAAGCACTACATGCCCGTGGATGTATTTACTAGATGGGTGATTTGGGATAAGTCCCTGTCCCTCTCCCGGCCTTGGTTTCCTGACCTGTAAAATGGAGATTAAAATAGTATCGACGTCATCGTGTTGCGTGAGATTGAATGAGATAATACTTAGAACTCACAACTCAGGACACGCAAACACATCCTAACACGGACCACGGTAACCCATAAATGGATCACGAGTCTGTGGATGTAAAGAAGGGTGAATTCTGCCATCTTCCCCAAGTTGGCTTTCTTCCTGAACAACTTCTCAGTGTCGGCCAACACCTAGTTAGTGAATAATTTCCAGTAACATCCAGTTAATTATTTGAAGAAATCTTATTAAAGATGGTCTCTCTCCCCTGGAAAAGAAACCGGGGAAGGATTTTGAGAAACCTTTAGTAACTGCAGAGGTGGAAGATCACTTGCTGAATGAAATCACTGTGTCTCTTGACATGTCCCCCACTTTTGGTAGGTCTTGGGTTTGGTGGGGAGCTGGAGCATGGAATGCTGCTTCTGGGCCACAGAGAAGAGGTTGGTGGTATTCAGCCCCATGCATGTGCACGGGCTCGTGTAAGTAGAGGTGAGCGTGTTCTAGAAGGGCATCAGCTTTCACCATTCCTTAATTATACACATCGCTCCGGTAGGCATCTAAAGGCTTCTCATTGGTTCCCTTGTGTTTATGGTGGTGAAAATCTGAAAAAAAGCTTTTTTGCATAGTCTACTTTTCACTTCCAGCTGGAGGCTGGTGGACATCTGTTTCCTTCAAGCCACAGGCAGGCTGTGTATCAGACCGAGGAAGTAAAACGGCTTGGATTAATTTTCCATAAATAAAAGTTACAATGTGTCCTGGAGAAGATGCCCTCTTGCAAAGGGGCATCGAAACCTCAAGACGGTGAAGGCAGCTTGTTCTTGTTCTAGAAATATTGCTGCATGTGGTAAACACGGTTCAGGCTCTGATCACTGAATTTCCTTTTTTCAAAGTACTGAGTTCTGTTCTTGCTCCCTCTCAAAAATGAACATTTTGCTTGCAGGGAGAAGAATGTAAGGAAAGGCAGGACTGGAAAGAGGAGGTTGGGAAGCTTTTCCAACTGGGAAAATCCCTCTCCCCTAGTATGTGCTCCCTAGCGCTTGTCCTCTTCCGGAGGAAAAAGCCTTTTGCAGGATGATGAATTGTTTCTGCCAAGGCTAGGCCGACAGTGGCCAGGGAGGAAACAGTCAGACGGTGGAAGTCTGTGGAAGGACGGAAGCAGAATTAGCGTGCTATTCAGCGCAGCACAAAAACCCCAGAAGAAAAGTGCCTTCAAAGGTCTACAAGCCAATATAGCAATCCTTGCAGATACATTGTGTCTAAACCAAGTATAGAAATGCTAAACTGTGTAATAAGTTCCAGAAGGAATCGGACACTTGAGTAACATCACTGTAGGTGGGGCTTCCCCAAAGTCAGGGAGTGAAGGTTTTGGAAGTGAAAAGTTCCTGGAGTCATGTAGAGGTGAGGTAGGTCCCTTTTTGTCCACACCCGCCGTACCCGCCATCGTATCTATCAAATAGACGTTAGCGTATCCAGTGTGTGATTTGTTTCCACATATAAAAAGCAGACATTATGATTTTGAATTTGGATTCTTAAGGAGGTCGTATCAAAAACTCCCTCTCTTTGCTTCTGCTGTCTTTCCCTTGCCCTAAATTACATTTTTAAATGGAGTATCCCGATGGGCTGGTAATTGACATGGCTCAGTGTTTACAAGACGTCAGTGAATCTGGAAAGTAGACATGCCTCGAGAACGCTGCTGGAGAATGCTTTTTAATTTTGGAAGCATTTGGCAACCTACTGGAAAAAATTGATCCAACCTAGATCCAGGGATATATACAGTTTCCCTTGCATCAAGTACGGGCATTTTTCACATACCAAAGTAGTCTTGACACTACTTCCCCCACATTCACTTGGGTTTTTGACATTAATAGGGTTAAAGGAAATTTGATTTCTAGGAACAGATGACTTTTCTATACCTTCCATAATTAATTACACGTATAAGTGTATGCAGTTCTTTTTTTCCTGTTTTCAGATGCATGACCGGTGGCTGGGCATTGAGGTTTGGTTTTACTACCTCCTTTACCCAAGTATCTCTTTAAAATATAATAATGATAATGGCTTTCACAGGCAATTACTTATCCCCTGCATTTATATAGTTCCTAAATCAACCCCCCAAAAAACCTCAACCTTTGCCAACATCGAGGAAATCTGAGTGATGAAATTACCTGTAGACAGCTGGAGACTTACTCACACCTGCCGGAATTTTTATATTTTTTAATATATATTTTTCCATATGTGCAATACATATAAACCATAAAATACATATATATATATATATATATATGTCAATTTATGGATTGTAGTTTTCCTCATAGGGTCCATCCAAAATAGGAGATATTTTTCTTTTCTCCGATGAAGAGAGTGGTCTCTTGCTGATCTTCTTCCCTCCCCATTTTGATCTTTTCTGTTCCTTCCTCGCCCTCCCATCTCATCTTCTTTCCTCTTTTTTCTCTCCTCTTTTTGTAAATTCAACCAACCCTGGCCAAATATTGAGGCACAAAAAGAAAGGAAAATGCCTTGGGGTGGGGGAAAAAGACAGCAAGTCTCACATTATGTGCTTACTAAGTGATGTAACTGTCCAAGTTCAAATTCATGAGAAAAGTTCCTTACTCTTCTGACATGTTGATCAAGCATCCTTAGCCCCTATTTCCATCCTTTTTTGTTGTTGTTTTATTTGTTTGAATTTTAGTTCAATTCAGAAAATCCACACAGACCATCAGGGAAATCAAAAGGAACCCCACAGAATAAGAAAAAAAACTTACAAATCATATGTCAGATAAGGGACATATATCCAGAATATATAAAGAATACTTATAATTCAACAATAAAAAGACAATGCAAATGGAAAAGAATCTGAATAGAGATTTCTCCAAAGATGGACAGATAGCCAATAAGCATAGGCAAAGGTATTCAGCATCATTCATTTTTAGGGAAACACAGATCAAAAATACACTGAAATACGCTGCACACTTACTAGGATGACTAAAAATAAAAAGACAATAACAAATGTTGGCAAGGCCTTGGAGAAATTGGAAATTTGACCACTTGGGAAAACAGTTTGACAGTTCCTAAAAATGTTTAACAAATGACCCAGCAATTTAACTCTTAGGCATACCTCAACTTAACTGCAAACCTGTGTCTACAAAACTGCGTTATGTAAGTGTTGGTAACAGCATTATTCATAATGGGAAAAAATGGAAATAACCCAAATATCCCTTATTTGATGAATAGGAAAAGTGTAGTATTTCTCTACGAAAGAGTATTATTTAGCTATAAAAAAAAGTGAAATACTGATAACATGCTACCATCTGGATGAAACTTGAAACATTACTCTAAGTGAAAGAAACCCTGGGGGGGGGGGGGATCACATATTATGTAATCCCATTTATGCAGACTGTCCAAATTAGGAATATAAACTGAGGCAGAGCAGACTGTTGGTGGCTGGGGTTTCGAGGCCGTGGGGGTGGAGTGCGACTCCTGACTGGGACGAGGTTTCCTTTGGGGATGCTGGAACATTTCACAGACAGGTGGTGGCAACAGTAGGAAGTGTGCTAAAAACTACTGAATCGTACAATTTAAAAGAGCAGATTTCAAAGAGTAAATTTTATAGCATGTGAACTATATCTCAATAAAGCTGTTATTGAAAAAACAAAGAAGGACACCTGGGTAGCTCAGTTAGTTAGGTGCCTGACGCTTGATTTTGGCTCAGGTCATGATCTCAGGGTTGTGAGATCGAGCCCCACGTTGGGTTCTGCACTGGGTGTGGAGCCTGCCTGAGATTCTCTCTCTACCTCTCCCTGTGCCCCCACCCCCCCAACTCATGTGCGCACACACTCTTTTTCCCTCTCACTAAAACACGCACACAACAAAAATAAAAATTATCTGCCCTCTCAATGACATTTAGAACTTGAGGACAATATTTTCTCTATCCTTTGCTTTGCTTCTATTTCCATGGATTCCTTAAGACATCCCTAAGATGTCTATGGCATCCAGAGCCAACACACATTTGATGAACAGCACTGGATAGAAGGATTAGGTGGACTCGGCAGAAAGCTCCAGGTTCCCTGACAACTCTTTTGGGGAAAGATGGTATTGATTATTGCTAACACGATTTTTTTTTTGCACTTACTAAGTTTCTTCTTTGTGTTCAGGACATAAATGGGTGACCCTGAGTCCCCTTCCTCCTCTTGCCTGGTTGGAGGGTAATTTTGCCACCATGCCACCACCTGCCTCCCACCTGCAAATAATTCTAACCGAAAAATAATGCATATGCTTTATGATTCATGAATGACTTACGCTGTTAATTTTTTCTAATTTAGTGGAAACTTCTGCAAGCCTTATTATTTTAAGGGAGCGAGAGCAGAGCTCAGTTGTAGCTCTTTGGTATTTTTACCTTGATCCCAAAAGAGAAGGTGGAACTAAATATTAGAAATATTCAGGGCACCTGGGTGGCTCAGTTGGTTGGGCAACTGCCTTCAGCTCAGGTCATGGTCCCGGAGTTCTGGGATCGAGTCCCGCATCGGGCTCCAGGCTCCACCGGGAGTCTGCTTCTCCCTCTGACTTTCTCCCCTCTCATGCTCGCGCGCGCGCTCTCTCTCTCTCTCTCAAATGAATAAACAAAATCTTTAAAAAAAAAAAAAGAAATATTTAGATGAACATACAGTCAGAGTTTGTGTAATTAATTGCTAGGGTCTCATTCCTCAGCTATTTTTTTAATACTTTAAAGTTGTCTACAGGACTGAGAAAAAGGAAGTCAGAGAAATAAACACACTGAATGCTTGGGAATTGGGGGCTAGACTGTTTTCTTTCAACTGAGAAGGGAGTGCCCTGCCTTAAAAAAAATGACTGATGGAGTAGAACAGTGATAACACTCAGTAAAAACCTTCCAGTTTATTCAGAGAGAGAGAAATGCTTTTTCCTATGGAATAAAAACCAAAGATCCCTACTTTCGGTGTTCCCAGTTCTTTCATTCAGTGACCTCCATCTTTGGAAACTTTTCATTGGAAATTTAATGCTGTGTAAGTTTCAGAGGAGGATTTAGCTTCTAGTTGAATAAATGTTGTCCTCATCTTCTTGACTAAATTCACGATATCTATATATTTTTTAATTATGCCAAATATTTGTTTCTTTGAAATATGCAAACGATGACAGTGCCATGGGTGAGTAACTATGTATCTTGTCCTGAGATGGGCAGCTTGAAAGGGCCCAGGGCATAAACCGGAAGACAATTTCTCCTTCCCCTCTGGTGGGGCAGCTGACTCTCCATCCGTGTTTTTTGTCTTGATTGAGAAATTACCAAGGGCACCAAATAGATTTCCTAGAAATTTGTAATCTCTTCTTTCTCAATGTACATTACTTCATTTATTTTGTGTATTCAAGATCTCTCTCTTTTCCCCTTGCTTTGTTAGATAAGGTTTTATTGGCCTTTTTTTGCCTTTAAGCACCAGCTCTTGAGATTTGTTTCTATCTTTTCTTTGTTTTCAACTTAATCTCGACTTTTTTTTTTATCATTTTACTTTGTTTTTCATCATGATAAGTGTAATCTTTAATCACCACCCCCTAATTCCCCATCTCCCTCCCACCCACCTCCCCTCTAGTAACCAACACGTTGTTCTTGAGAGTTAAGAATCTGTTTCTTGGTTTGTCTCTCTCTTATTCTTTCCCTTTGCTTGTTTTGTTTCGTAAATTCCACATATGAATGAAATCATAGGGTATTTGTCTTTTTCTGACTTCACTTAGCATGATACTCTCTAGTTCCATCCATGTTGTTGCAAATGGCAAAATTTCATTATTTTTATGGCTGAGTAATATTCCATTGTATGTTTGTGTATATATCATAGCTTCTTTATGCATTCATCTATTGAAACAAACTTGGGCTGCTTCCATATCTTGACTATTATGAATAATGCTGCTATAAACATAGAGGTGCATGTATGTACCCCCTTGGAATTAGTGTTTTTGTATTCTTTGGGTAAATACCTAGTAGTACAATTGCTGGATCAGAGGGTAGTTGTATTCTTAACTTTTTGGGGAACCTCCATTCTGTTTTCCACAGTGGCTGTACCATTTGCATTTCTACAAACAGTGCACGAGGGTTCCTTTTTCTCCACATCCTCGCCAACACTTGTTGTTTCTTGTGTTATTGATTTTAGCCATTCTGACAGGTGTGAGGTGATATTTCATTGTGGTTTTGATTTGCATTTCCCTAACAATAAGTGATGATGAGCATCTTTTCATGTGTCTATTGGTCATCTGTATGTCTTCTTTGAAGAAATGTCTATTCCTACCTTCTGCTCATTTTTAATTGGGTTATTCTGTTTGGGGGTATTGAGTTGTATCAGTTCCTTATATATTTTGGATACTAACCCTTTATTGGATATGTCATTTGCAAATATCTTCTCCCACTGAGTATGTTCCCTTTTAGTTTTCTTGATTATTTCCTTCACTGTGGAGAAACTTTTTATTTTGATGTAGTCTCAATAGTTTATTTTTGCATTTATTTCCATGGCCTCAGGAGACATATTTAGAAAAAAGTTGCTAAGGCTCATGTTAGAGAGATTACTGTCTGTGCTCTCGTCAAGGATTTTTATGATTTCACATATCACACTTAGGTCTTTAATCCCTTTTGAGTTTATTTTTGTGTATGGTGAAAAAAAAATGGTCCAGTTTCATTGTTTTGCATGTGGCTGCTCGGTTTTCCTGACACCATTTAAGAGACTGTCTTTATCCCAATGGATATCCTTTCCTGCTTTGCCAAAGATTAATTGACCATATAATTGTGGGTTTATTTCTGGGTTTTCTATTCTATTCTCTTGATGAATGTGTCTATTTTTATGCCAGTACCATAGTGATTTCGTTGCTACAACTTTGTAATATAACTTGAAATATGGAATTATGATATCTTCAATTTTGCTTTTCTTTTTCAAGATTGTTTAGGCTATTCAGGGCTTTTTTTTAATCCCAAATTTTAGGATTATTTGTTCTAGTTCTGTGAAAAAGGCTGTTGGTATTTTGATAGGGGTTGCATTAAATATGTAGATTGCTTTGCATAGTATAGATACTTTAGCAATATTTCTTCTTCCAAGCCATGAGCTAGAATGTCTTTCCATCTTTTTGTATGATCTTCAGTTTCTTTCATCAGTGTTTTATGATTTTCAGGATACAGGTCTTCTTCACCTCCTTGGTTAAGTTTATTCCTAGATATTTTATTGGTTTGAGTGCATGGCAAATGGGATTATTTTCTTAATTTCTCTTTCTGTGTCTTCATTGTTGATGTATAGAAATATAACAGATTTCTGTACATTACTTTTGTATCCTGTGAGTTAACTGAATTCATTTGTCAATTCTAATAGTGTTTTGGTGGAGTCTCAAGGGTTTTCTATATATAGTATCTTGTAGTCTACAAATAGTCAAAGTTTTACTTCTTCCTAACCATTTTGGATTACATTTATTTCTTTATGTTATCTAATTTCTGTGGCTAGAACTTCCAGTGCTGTGTTGAATAAAAGTGGTGAGAGTTAGACATCCTTGTCTTGTTCCTGACCTTAAGGGAAAATCTCTCAGTTTTTTACCATTGAGTATGATGTTAGCTGTGGATTTTTATATAAAAACTCTTATTATGTTGTGATATGTTTCCTCTATACCTACTTTGCAGAAGATTTTTATCATGAATGGATATTGTCCTTTGTTAAATGCATTTTCTGCTTCTATTGAAATGATGATATGGTTTTCATCCTTTCTCTTATTGATGGGACCTATCTCGTTGATTGTTTTGCAAATATTAAACTGCCCTTGCATCCTGGGAATAAATCCCACTTGACCATGGTGTATGGTTTCTTTAATATATTGTTGGATTTGGTTTGCTAATATTTTTTTGAGGATTTTTGCATCTATGTTCATCAGGGATATTGGCCTCTAGTTCTCTTTTTTTCTGTGGAGACTTTATCTGGTTTAGGTATCGGGGAAATACTGGCTTCATAGAATGAATTTGGAAGTTTTATTTCCTCTTGTATTTTGGGGGGCAGTTTGAGAAAAATGGGCATTAACTCTTCTTTAAAGATTTGATTGATTGATTGATTATGAACAGGAGGAGGGGCAGAGGGAGAAGGACAGAAAGAATCTCAAGCAGACTCCACACTGAGCGAGGATCTTGATGCAGGGCTCAGTCTCACAACCCTGAGATCATGATCTGAGCTGAAATGAAGAGTTTTGATGCTTAACTGACTGAGCCACCCCGGTGCCCCGGGTATTAACTGTTCTTTAAATGTTTGGGAATTTGCCTGTGAAGCCATCTGGTCCTGGACTTTCTGTTTTTGGGGAGTTTTTTGATTTCCGGTACAACTTCATTGCTGGTGATTGGTCTGTTCAAATTTTCTGTTCCTTCCTGCTTTAGTTTTGATAGGTGATAAGTTTCTAAGAATTTATCCATTTCTTCTAGGTTGTCCAATTTGTTGGCCTATAGTTATTCATAATATTGTTACAATTGTTTGTACTTCTGTGGTGTTGGTCGTTACTTCTCCTCTTTCATTAATTTTGTTTGTGTCCCTCTCTCTTTTTTTTTAATGAGTCTTGTTAGAGGTTTATTAATTTTGTTGATATTTTCAAAGAACCAGCTCCTGATTTCATTGATCAGTTTTATCTTATTTATTTATTTATTTTTAGTTTCTATATTATTTATGTCAGCTTTAATCTTGATTATTTTCTTCTTTTGCTGGGTTCGGGTTTTGTTTGTTCGTCTTTATCTAGATCCTTAGGTGTAAGGTTAGGTCGTTTATTTGAGATTTTTTTTGCCTCTTGAGGTAGGCCTGTGTTGCTATAAAACTTCCCTCTTAGAACCACTTTTGCCGCATCTCAAAGATTTTGGAGCATTGTGTTTTCATTTTCATTTGTTCCGTGTAAGTTTTTATTTCTTTGATTTCTTGGTCAACTCATGCATTGCTTAATAGCGTGTTATTTAAACTCCATATCTTTGTGGCCTTTCTAGATTTTTTTCCTGTGATTGATTTCTGGTTTCATAGCATTGTGGTCAGAAAACACGCGTGGCATAACTTTAGTCTGTTTGAATTTGTTGAGATCTGTTTTATGGCCTACTATGTGATTTGTTCTGGGGAATGTTCTGTATACACTTGAAAAAAATGTGTATTCTGCTGTTTTAGGATGGACTGTTCTGAATATATCTGTTAAACCTGTCTGGTCCGCTGTGTCATTCGAAACCACTGTTTCCTAGTTGATTTTGTTTGGATGATCTGTCCATCAATGTAAGTGGAGTGTTTAAGTCCCCTACTATTTTTGTATTACTATCAACTACTTTCTTTCTGGTGGTTATTAACTGTTTTATGTATTTTGGTGCATAAATATGTACAGTTGTTACATCCTCTTGTTGGATTCTCCCTTTTATTGGTTACATAATGTCCTTCTGTGTCTCTTGTTACGGTTTTTATTGTAAAGTTTATTTAGTCTGGTGTAAGTACTGCTACCCCAGCCTTCTTTTAGTATCCATCTGCATGATAAATGTTACTCTACCCTCTCACTTTCGATCTTCAGGTGCCTTTCAGTCTGAAATGGATCTCTTCTAGGCAGCATATAGATGGGTCTTGTTTTTTCTATCCACTCTGGCACCTTGTGTCTTTTGATTGGAGCATTTAGTCCATTTACATTCAAAGTAATAATTGATAAACATGTATATATTGCCATTTGGTTCCCTGTTTGTGGTTGTTTCTGTAGATTTTCTCAGATCCTTTCTCCTCTTAGTCTCTTTCCTGGTTTACTGGCGCTTTTTTTTTTTTTCCTTTTTAATAACTTTTTTCTTTAAGTTTCTTTTTATTTATTTGACAGAGAGACAACGAGAGAGGGAACACAAGCCAGGGGAGAGGGAGAGGGAGAAGCAGGCTTCCTGCTGAGCAGGGAGGCTGATGAGGGGCTTGATCCCAGGACCCTGGGATCGTAACCTGAGCCGAAGGCACACACTTAAGGACTGAGCCACCCAGGCACCCATGGCTTTCTTTAGTAATATAGATTTCTTGGATTTTTTTTTTTAGTAATTTGTATTTCTTTCTCTTTGTACTTTGCATATCTATCACTTTTTTTTTTGCTTTGTGGCTGCAGATTTTTCCCTTTTGTTACTTTGAATGTATCATACCACTCTCTTCTGGTCTGAAAAGTTTCTGCTGAAAAATCTGCTCATAGCTTTATGGAGTTTTTCTTGTATGTAATTATGTTCTTTTCTCTTGCTGATTTTAATTTTTTTTTCTTTATTGCTACTTTGTGCCATTTTAATTATTATATGTCTTGGTGTGGACCTCCTTGGGTTGAATTTGCGGGGGGGATCTCTGTGCTTCCTGGATCTGGATATGTTTCCTTCTCCAGATTTGGGAAGTTTTCAACTATTATTTTTTTCAAATTTTCTGCCCCTATCTCTCTCTTCTTTTCTGAGATTTCTATAATCTGGTTGTTATTTCACTTGATTGAGTCACTGAGTTCCTTAAGACTGATCTCAATTTGCATAATTTCCTTTCCTTTCCTTTTCTCAGCTTGGTTACTTTCCATTATTCTGTCTCCCAGTTCTTCAATTCATTCCTCTCCATCTAGCCTGCTATTTATTCAAGTGTATTTTTAATTTCATTTATTATGTTCTTGATCGATTCTTTATCATCTCTGTGGTAAGGATGTCACTGATGTCCTCCACCCTTCTCTCCAGGCCAGTCACTATCTTTTTTTATCATTACTTTAAATTTCTATCACACATGTTACTTGTATCTGTTAGCTTAGGTTTCTTGTGGTTTGTTCCTGTTCTTTCTTTTGGGATATATTTGTCTGTCTGCTCATTTTGTCTGAGTCTGTTTCTCTGTGTTAGTAAAGTCAGCCACATCTCTTGCTCTTGATGGTAATGGCTTTATGAAGAAGAGGTTCTATGGTGCCCTGCAGTGCACTGTCCCCAGTGCCTGCTGCCTCAGCGAGCGTCTCCTATGTGTATTGTCTGTGCTCTGCTATTGAGTCTTGGCCTCTTTCCCCCCAATCCAGTTGTCTGCAGAATCTCTACCTGTTGTAGGCAGCAAGCTGTGTGGTGTGCTCTGCTTGCCAAACCATACCTGCCCCTGCTGCTCCCAGAACTGGGGGCCCACAAAATGCGTGGTTCAGGAGACGTGGTGTTGGCAAGGTTGGCACAGGTCTTCTGGGGGAGGGGCCCACAGCGCTGGCACTCAGTTGAGTGGGAAAGGTGGCTCCACCCAGGTGTAGGGGGTCAAGGCTTGGTGCAAGCAAGTTAGGTAAGGAATGTTGGTGTGCACTAGTTCCCATAGGTTGTTTACGCTGGGGTATGGGGTTGGGGGTTGGAAACGGTACCCGCCCGCTCCTTTGTTCCTGGTGGCATCTCCCCATCCAGAACAAACCTCTCTGGGCCAAGCTCTGAAATAAGCATATCACTCTGCCTTCCCATCTGCCCCCAGAGTTTTTCAAACTGCTGCTTCTGGGCTGTATCTGCAAGGGCTGCTTGTCATGTTCTCTCTTTAATGGGGGGAGGGGTGGCCCCACTTTCTAATGCCTCTGGGGCTCTTCCAGAACCAAGCTTGCCAATTTTTTAAATTGCAAGCTTTAAGGGCTGCAGATTTTAAGAACTCGGGAAATTGGGTCCCTCTCACTTTCAAAGGCAAATGTTAGGGAGACTCATCCTCCCCCAATTCATGGACTCTGTGGTATGTAGATCTGTTTTCTGCCTCTGTCTACACCATCGGCTCCCTCCCACAGTTCCTTTCCCTCCCAGGCCAAGTCTTCACCCTTCCTACCTTCTTTGATGTGGCCTCTTCTCTGCCTTTAGTTGTAGAGTTTGTTCTGCCAGTCTTTGGGCTGTTTCTTGGGTTATATACATTGATTTGGGTGTTATCTAATTGCATCTAAGGGACAAGGTAAACTTAGGATCCTCCTACTCCACCATCTTCCCAAACAACCAATCTCTACAATCTTAATTTTTTAAATGGCTTCCGATAGTTATTTATAAGGGAACTTCTGATTTTAAAAATCTGCTTAGGATGGAGGAAAGCAGGAAAGAGCATTGCTCTAACACAGGAAATAAAGGAAAGAAAACAAGGTAATCCACAAATTCATAGCTTTTCTTGAATACATCATGGAGTTTAAATTTTAGGGCAGACAACAAACCTAAAACCTAAGGAAGGGGGACAAAGAGAGAGAGGAGTAAGCACTTGCTCACCTGACCAAGAGAAAAGGAGATAAGGTCCTTTTTTTTATCCATAAAGTGGTATGTTTTTTGAAGTTGACTAATTAATTTAAATGTGTATTTTAAAGTCTAGGACAATGAAAAGCACTAAAAATATTTAAAATAGTGCACAAGTAATGAACTCAGCATGGAAATATAAATGAAATATTGAATGAGACTCAATCTGAAAGAAAGAAAAAACTTTAGAGAAACCAAAAATAAAAAGGCAAGGTCCACCAATATATTGTCTACAAGAAATCTACTTTAGGGGCAGCTGGGTGGCTCAGTCAGTCAATCATTTGCCTTTGGCTCAGATCACAATCGCAGAGCCCTGGGATGAGGCCCACATCAGATTCCCTGCTCAGCGTGGAGCCTGCTTCTCCCTCTCCCTCTGCAGCTCCCCTGCTTGTGCTCTTTTGAGTGCTCTCTCTCTCTCTCTAGAAAATAAAATCTCCCCAAAAAAAATCTACTTTAAATTTAAATATATAATAGAATAAAAAGAACAGGATGGAAAGATATTTACCTTGCTAGCACTAGTTGGAAGACAGCTGAAGTGGGCATAAGGATATCAAAGTCACCTTCAAAAAGTAATATTACCAGGAATAAAGACAGATATTACAGATAACAGTAAAGGGCTGATGCTTCTAGAAGCCACAATAATCCCGAATTTATATGTTATTAACAAGAGAGTTTTCAGATGTAGAAAGTAGTAAATAAATAAGGAGAAATAAACAAATCTACAATTAAAGTTGAAGACTTCAATATTCACCTTGAAATAATTGATTAAACAAGTAATCAGTGAGGATATGGAAAACTTGAAAAACACCGTAATAACTTGACCCAATTGATGCTTTTAGGACACTTCTTCCCAGAAGAGTAGAATAGATATCATATACAAGTACACATTGAACATTTATCAGGATATCCCAAATCATCAGAAATAAAACTTACATCTTTCAAAATTAAAATTATATAAATATGTTCTCATAATTAAATCTATGAATGAAAAAGTAGAAATCAATAAAAAATATCCCATACATTGACGAGGTACAGGGGAAATCACAAGGGAAATTGAGTAATATTTTAATTGAATGAAAATGAAACTATGATACATCACATTATGTAGATGCAGGTAAAGCAGTGCCTTAAGTTTTATTTATTTTTATATTTGTGTTATAATTTATGCTTATGTTAGATGAATGAAATCAAAGTTGGTTCTTTGAACAAGTTACTAAAGCTGATAAACATCTAGCGAGACTAACCAAGAGACAAGCAGAAAGGACAAATTTATAAATATCAGGAATACAAGATCACTACAGACTCTACAAACATTTAAAAGATAATAAAGGAATACCATGATTAACTCTATGGACATAATTTTGATGACTTAGATGAAATTGTCAAATTACTTTAAAGACACCAACTACCAAAGCTTAGTCAAAAAGAAAAAGATAATCTTAATGATATTTTATTTTTAAATGGGTTGAATATATAGTATATACTTCCCACAAAGAAAACTCTTAAGTCCAGAGGGCTTCATTGAAGAATTTTACTAAATATTTAAGGAAGGAAAAACAGCAATTCTTTACAAATTCTTCCAGAATGTAAAAGAGGAGAAAACATCTCCCAACTCATCTCATGAGGCAAGCATTTCCCAAATACCAAATGAAACAAATACATTGAAGAAAAGAAGACTAGTATCTGTTATTAACATAAATGTGAATTTCTCAACAACATGCTAGCAAATCAAATGCAACAATACATAAAAAGAACATCATAACCAAGTAGAGTTTACTCAGGAATGCAAGGCTGGTTCGATATTCAAAAATCTGCTGATGTAACACCATATGTTCACATAGTGTAATACACAACCTAATACATGATAATTATAAAACGAATACTTAGTGTAAGATCTTTGACAGAATTCAACATCCATTTCTCAGAAAAGTTGAAATAAAAAGAAACTTTGTTAACCTAATGAAGAGTATTTATGCCCCCCCCCAAAAAAACCCCAAAACAAACCCTACAGCTAACATCATAATTCTGAAAAACTAAATGCTTTCCCCACAATGGTCAGCAACAAGGCAAGGATATCTGTCCATTCTCATCAATCTTGATAAATACTGAACTAAAGGTTATAACCAAGGCAGAATGGTAAGGAAAATAAGTAACAGATATATAAACTGGAAAGGATGGAATAAATTTGTCTCTATTTATAGATGACACGATTATGTAAAAAATTACCTGCACTATTTCTTATGTTCCATGAGCACTGGGTGTTATGCAACTAATGAATCATTGAACACGACATCAAAAACTAATGATGTACTATGTGCTGGCTAACTGGAAAAAATAAGTAAATAAATAAATAAATGGAAAAAAATAAAAGTGAATCATTCAAAAAATTCCCAAAGAATTTATAACTATAAAATAGTTATAAAAACTAGAAGTTTAGAATACTTGCATAATATAAGGTCAATAGACCAAAATAAATGTTGTCTATCTATAGAAACATGTTTTCTACATACAGTGTTTCTATATACAAAAACACTGTTCTTATATAATAGCAAGAACAATTAGTAAAATAAAAAGATGATACCATTTACCAAAGCCATGAAATATTTAGGTATAAATCTTACAAAATATGTGAAAGATCTTTATGCTGAAAATTACAAAGCACTGTTTAAAGGACTGAGAAAAGACCTTGAAAACATACTATACTTATTTATGGTTTGGATTATGCAATATTTTTATTTCATTTTTCCCCAAACTGATCTATAGATTCAATGCGATTCCAGTCAAAATCCCTACAAGACTTCTACAGAAATCGAAGTGATTCTTTTTTTTTTAAGATTTTATTTATTTAGAGAGAGAGAAAAAGGAGGAGCAGAGGGAGAAGACAAGCATATTCCATGCTAAGCATGGAGCCCAACATGGGGCTCAGTTCCACAACCCCAAGATCATAAACAGAGCCAAAATCAAGAATTGGACGCTTAGCTGACTGAGCCACTCAGGCACCCTGATTCTAAACTTTATTTAGAAATTTTACTTGGTGGTTTCTTATAAATAAATTTCCAAGTAATTAGAATAGCTAAGACAATTTTAAAAATATAAGAACAAGTTGGAAGGTTAACACTGCCTAATTTCTGAACTACTAAGTGTCAGAAAGTGTCCTACTAGAGAAAGGATAGATATCTCAATCAATAAAACATAATAGCGCAGAAATAGACCCGTACATATATGGTCATTGATTTTTTTAGGGGGGGAGGGGGAGAGGGAGAGAGAGAATCTCAAGCAGGCTTCACGCCCAGCACAGGACTTGATCTCACGACCCTGAGACCATGACCTGAGTCAAAATCAAGAGTTGGACACTTAACCAACCAAGCCACCTAGGCCCCCCTGGCTAATTGTTTTTTAACAAAGATGCAAGGACCATTCATTTTCAACAAATGAACCTTGATCCATACTTCACACCCACGCAAAAATTAACATAAAACAGACCATAGACCTGAATAGAAGAGCTAAAATTACAAAAAATTTCCAGAAGGAAACAGAATAAAATCACTATGACCTTGGCTTAGGCAAAGATTTCGAAGCCAAAATATTTTTTAAATTTAAATTTAATTAATTAGCATCAAGTGTATTATTAGTTTCAGAGGTAAAGGTCAGTGACTTATCAGTCTTCTATAACACCCAGTGCCCCTTACACGAAGTGCCCTCCTTAATACCCATCACCCAGTTACCCCATCCCCCCTCCCACCTCCCCTCCAGCAACCCTCACTTTGTATCCTAGAGGTAAGAGTCTCTTATGGTTTTTCTGGTTTCTCTTATGGTTTTCTCTGATTTCATCTGAGTTTAAAACATGATCTGTTGGAGGAAAATTGGATAAATTGAATTTCATCAAAATTAAGAACTTCTGCTCTTTGAAAGACACTGTTAAGAAGATGAACTGCAGGCCACAAACTGAGAAAAAAATATTTGCAAATCACACATCTGATAAAGAATTTGTATTCAGAACATATAATATTCTCAAACTCAGTAAAACACTCAAAATTCACTATAAAAAATAACAACCCTGTTTTTATTATGTGCAAAATATGTGAATAAGCACTTGCCATGTGGATGAAAAATAAGCAAGTAAATATATTCACATCTCTGGTCATTGAGGAAATGCAAATTAAACTGCAATGTGATACCATTACACAGCTATCAGAATAACTAAATTAAAAAAATAAAGAATATTAAAATTAACCATGTTCCAGCAAGGATAGAGAGCAACTGAGGCTAACATACCTTGTTAGTGGGAATTCAAAATGGCGCAGTCACTTTGGGAAACTGGCAGTTTCTTTTTTCTTTTTTTTCTTAAAGGTTTTTTTTTTTTTTTTTTTAAAGATTTTTTTTTTATTTATTCATTTAACAGAGAGAGAACACAAGCAGGCAGAGAGGCAGGCAGAAGCAGAGAGAGGAGCAGGCTCCCCGCGGAGCAAGGAGCCCGATGCAGGGCTCGATCCCAAGACACCGGGATCATGACCTGAGCCAAAGGCAGTTGCCCAACCAACTGCGCCACCCAGGCGTCCCTTTTCTTAAAGGTTTTATTTACTTATTTGACAGAGAGAGAGATCACACGTAGGCAGAGAGAGAGAGGAGGAAGCAGGCTCCCTGCTGAGCAGAGAGCCCGATGTGGGACTTGATCCTAGGACCCTGAGATCATGACCTGAGCCAAAGGCAGAGGCTTTAACCCACTGAGCCACCCAGGTGCCCCAATCTGGCAGTTTCTTATTAAGTTAAACCAAATGACACAACAATCTCACTCCTAGATACTTAAATGAAATATACATTCTAACAAAGATGTATATGTAAGTGTTTACAGCAGCTTTATTTGTAATCAATGAGTAAGACAATTCCTGTGGTACATCCCATCCAATGAGATAGTACTTAGTAATAAAAAGGAACAAACTCTTGCCATTTGCAACAATGTGGATGGAACTAGAGGGTATTAGGCTAAGTGAAATAAATCAGTCAGGGAAAGACAAAGACCATACGATTTTACTCCTTTGTGGAATTTAAGAAACAAAACAGATGAACATAAGAAAAGGGAAGGAAATGTAGAGTAAGACAAAAACAGAGGGGGAGGCAAACCATAAGAGACTCTTAACTCTTGGAAACAAAGTGAGGGTTGCTGGCAGGGAGGGGTGAGGGGATGGGATAACTAGGGGATGGCCATTACGGAGGGCACTTTATGGAACAAGCATTGAGTGTTTTATGCAACTGAGGAATCACTAAATTCTACCCCTGAAACTGATAATCCAGTACATGTTAATTAAATTGAATTTAAATTTTAAGATGTCTTTTTTTTTTTTAAACAAGTGAGAGAGATTTTTTTTTTTTATTTGAGAGAGGGAGAGAGAGAAAGTGAGAGAGAGCATGAGAGGAGAGAAGGTCAGAGGGAGAAGCAGACTGCCCGCAGAGCTGGGAGCCCGATGTGGGACTCGATCCCGGAACTCCAGGATCATGATCTGAGCCGAAGGCAGTTGCGTAACCAACTGAGCCACCCAGGTGCCCCTAAGATCTGTCTTAAAAAAGAACAAACTGGTGTTCTACACAACAACACGAATGAATCTGGAGTGCGTCGTTCTAAAGGAAAGGAGCCAGATTCAAAGGGCTACGTATTGTAGGGTTTGATTTACAGGACATCCTTACAAAAGCATAACTATAGAGACAAAATAAAATAAAATGATCACTGGTTGCCAAAGGCAGGGGTTTGAGGAGGAGGAGGTGACTGCCAAGGCAGCAGGGGGAGTATTGGGGTGAGTTTTCAATATCTGGATTGTGCTGGTGGTTGCAGAGGGCTTATCAAAACTCGCAGCTCTATGCTACAAAGGGTGACTTTTACCATCTGTCAAGTGGCCATTAATAAAAATGGAAAACATCGTTTAAACCTCTGCTTTTATAATTGGTATATAATTGGTATTGGTTTCAAACACCATCCCCAAACTCAGAATTAGTTTTGGATTATCTAGCACAGGATTTTAGCAAAAGCTTCAGGGGCTGGGGGGGGGGCGGTTTGTGATTCCTCTGGCGAAAACAAAACCCGTACTAGGATAAGATGTGGCTAGTTTTCAACATTCTGTTGTGTGTTCTGCGTGTGAGTCACCTCTATGCCTATCGACGAGCTGCTGGTATAAATTACCCTCCGAGATTTTTATCCGTAACTCTTGCTGTCATTTTAACATAAGAATCATTTAATATATAGGATCATTATTCTTCCGTGTTACGAAGATAGAGAAAAAAGATCTGCGGTGTTCTTTTAGTGCTTATAAAATTACTGTATTTTATAATGTTTTTTAAGTGTATGGCATGTTGTAAAAGAGAAAAAAAAATCTGGGTTGCCTGAGTGGCTCAGTAGGTTAAGTGCCTGACTCTTGATTTCAGCTCAGGTCATGATCTCAGAGGTTTGAGATCCTGCTCCACACTCAAGAGGGAGTCTGCTTGAGATTCTCTTTCTCTCCCTCTTCTACTCCCCCTGCTACTCCCCCTACTTGCAATCTCTCTCTCCCCCAAATAAACAAATCTTTTTAAAAAATCTGAAATTACCTGAGGAGAAACTGAGGCCATCTCTCCTGTAAAAACCAAAGTAGGATTTTTTTAATAAATGGAGACCTGTACTTATTCACTATTATATTACCTGTATTTGCATAAATACAATGTATCAAAAATAGAAAAATTATTCTGTCCTTCCATCTAAATGTCCAGGCATGTACTAGTTGTATTACCTTTTTATTAATTTCAACTCTAATTTGCAAGTAGTTCATTTAGAATCAAAAAGTGAAATCTGTTGAACTATAAAAACTTAGTGAAGAGAAATATTTAATGGCAGGAAGAAGAAAAGAAAGTGAACCGTGGGGAAGGAGAACCCACAAACAAGAAGCTGGTTCTTTTTTTAATTGATGTGTAATTAACATGCAATGGTCCATTAGTTTCAGGTGTGTAACATTGATATACCAATTATATACATTTTCAGTGCTCATCACGCTAAGTGTAGTCACCATCTGTCACCAAACATTGCAATAGTAACTATATTTCATATGCTGTAATTTTTATCTTTGACTTATTTGTTTTCTTTTTTTAATAATTGAGAGATTTTAATTTTTTTAAAGATTTTTATTTATTTATTTGACACAGAGAGATCACAAATAGGCAGAGAGGCAGGCAGAGAGAGAGGGGGAAGCAGGCTCCCTGCTGAGCAGAGAGCCCGATGTGGGGCTCGATCCCAGGACCCTGAGATCATGACCTGAGCCGAAGGCAGAGGCTTTAACCCACTGAGCCACCCAGGCGCCCCCGACTTATTTATTTTCTAATTGGAAGTTTCTATGTCTGAATTCCCCTTGTCTGTCTTGCTCGTCCCCACAGCCACCTCCTCTCTGCAACTACCAGTTTGTTCTCTGTATTAAGAGACTACATTTTTATTTGTTTGGTTGTCTGTCCATTCGTCGTTAAAAATAGAAATACCAGAGTGCCTGCGTGGCAAAGTCAGTTAAATGTGGGACTCTCTGGTTTGGGCTCAGGTCGTGATCTCAGGGTTATGAGATCCAGCCCCACGTTGGGCTCCATTCTTAGCAAGGAGCCTGCTTGAGATTCTCTCTCCCTCCCCCTCCGCCCTCCCGCTCATGCTCCCTCTCTAAAATAATAAATATTTTTAAAAAAAATAGAAATACCACCTGATCTGTAATTTAACTACTGGTTATTTACCCAAAGAAGACATAAACGAAAATTCAAAAAGAGATAGGCACCTCTATGTTTATTGTAGCACTATCTACAATAGCCAAAATATGGAAGTAACCCAAGTGTCCCTTAGTAGATGAATGCAGAAAAAAGAGGTGTGTGTGTGTGTGTGTGTATGTGTGTGTGTATGAATACTACTCAGCCAAAAATAAAAAAAAAATGATGCGATCCGGCCATTTGTGACAACATAGATGGACTTAGAGGGTATTATGTTGAGTGAAATAAATCAGACAGAGACAAGTACCATATGATTTCACGTATACATGGGAGCTAAAGCAAACAAAATAAGCTATTTCTTCTCTTACTTCCCTTCCCTTCTGGGCTTTGGTTCACGTGGTCTTGGTAAGCAACACTGAGAGTGATGCTAGTTAGGACCCAGCCTAACTTAGGAATTCACCTGACCTCCCCACTTCTGTCTCTATCACCTACTCAACTACCTTCAAGAAGGAAGGCAGAGAACAGAAAGCTTTCTCAGAAGGAGAAACAAAAAGCTTTTCTAGACACACTTATGAAAATTGGCAAAGGTCCGAGAGCAGAGATTTCCCAAATGCCAGCAAAAACAACTATAGGGGCTCTTCACTTAACTTGTCTTACGGAATTCTCAGCTGCATCATCTGTGTTGATTTCTTCCTTCTTGAAACCCCCCTCCTTTTTTTGTTTTTTGCTTTGAGTATAGTTGACACACAATGTTTTACTAGTATCAAGTATGCAACATACTGATTGGACAAATTGCTACATTATTGCTAAGTTCACCACAAGCATAGCTCCCATCTGTCCTGATGTGTAGCTGTTAAAATATGATTGATTGTATTCCTTACAGTGTGGCTTATATTCCTGTTACTTAGTCATTCCGTCACTAGAAGCTCTAACTCCCACTCACCTTCACCTGCTTTTGCCCAGCCCCCCACCCCTACCCTTCTGGCAGCCATCCGTTTGTTCTCTGTATTTATAGGTCTGATTCTGATTTTGGTCTGTTTGCTTTTCCATTTGTTTTGTTTTCTAGATTCCACATATACATGAAATCCTTGGGTATTTGTCTTTCTCTCTCTCAGGCTTATTTCACTTAGTATATAATACCCTCTAGGTCCATCCATGTTGTCTCAAATGGCACGATCACATCCTTCTTTACGGCTGTCTATAGTCCATGGTCCATATAATACCACATCTTCCTTATCTGCTTGTTTGCTGATGGACCCTTGGGTTGCTTCCATATCTTGACTATTAAGTAAGTATAGTATTGACTTACTATATTAAGTAATGCTGTAATAAACAGCCAGGTGCATCTATCTTTTTGAATTGGGGTAAAATTTTTGAATGTGTTTCTCTGGGTAAATGCCCAGTAGTGGAATTCCTGGATCATGTGGTTAGTTCTATTTTGAATGTTTGAATTTTTGGAGGAACCTCCGTATGGTTTTCCACAGTGGCTGCACCACTTTACGTTCCCACCAACGGTGCACGAGGGTCTTCTTTTTCTCCACATCCTCACCAAAGCTTCGTATTTCTTGTCTTTTAATTTGCATTTCCCTGATGATGAATGATGTTGAGGCATCTTTTTGTGTATCTCTTGGCCATCTATAGGTCTTCTTTAGAAAAATGTCTACTCAGGTCCTCTGCTCATATTTTAATCTTTCTTTTCTTTTTTGATGTTGAGTTGCATGAGTTCTTTATATAGCTTAGATATTAACCCTTTACCAGATATGTCATTGGCAAATATCTTCTCCTGTTCAGTAGGTTGCCTTTTTGTTTTGTAGATAGTTTTCTTTGCTGTAAAGAGCTTATTTTGATGTAGCCCCCATAGTTTATTTTTGCTTTTATTTCCTTTGTCTTTGGAGACATATCAAGAAAAACGTTGCTTTAACTAATGTCAGAGAAATTATTGCCTGTGTTCTCGTCTAGGAGTTTGATGGTTTCGGGTCTCACAATTAATCTTTAATCCATTTTGAGTTTATTTTTAAAAGATGGTTAAAAGATGATCCAGGGCACCTACATAGATCACTCGGTTAAATGTCTGCTTTTGCCTTAGTCATAATCCCAGGATCCTGGGATTGAGTCCTTCACTGGGCTCCCTGCTCAGTGGGGAGCCTGCTTCTCCCTCTGCCTACCCCCATGAATAAATCAATAAAATCTTTAAAAAAATTGTCCAGTTACATTCGTTTGCATGTAGCTGCCCAGTTTTTCCAGCACCATTTGTTGAAGACACCGTCTTTTCCCCATGTATATTCTTGCCTCCTTCATCATAGATTAATTGACCACAAAACCATGGGTTTATTTCCTGGGCTCTCTATTCTGTTCTGCTTATCTATGTTTCTATTAAACTGTTTTTGATTACTACAGCTCTGTAGTGTATCTTGAAATCTGGGATTGTGATACCTCTAACTCTGTTCTTTTTTAAGGCTGCCCTGGCTCTTTGGGGCCTTTTGTGGTTCCATACAAATTTTAGTATTATTTGTTCTTATTTTGTGAAAAATGCTGCTGTTACTTTAATATGGATTGCATTAAATGGATTGCTTTAGATAGTATGGACATTTTTACAATATTAATTCTTCCAATCCAGGATCATAGACTATTTTTGTTTGTATCAGCTTCAGTTTCTTTCACCAATTCTTTATAGTTTTCAGAATACAGGTCTTTCACCTCTTTGGTTCAGTTTTTTCCTAGGTGCTTTATTCTTTTTGGTGAAAATGTAAATGGTGTTATTTTCTTAATTTCTCCTTCTGCTACTCCAATCTCAGTGTACAGAAACGCTACTGACTTCCGGGTATCAATTTTGTATCCTACAATTTTACTGAATTCATTTATTACCTCTAGTAGGTTTTTTTTAGGAGTCTTTAAGGTTTTCCATGTATAATATCACGTTGTCTGCAGATAGTGACGGTTTAACTTCTCCTTTACCAACATGGACCTTCTTATTTCTTTTTCTTGTCTGATTGCGTGTCTGGGACTTCCGATACTATTTTGAATACAAGTTGTGAGAGTAGACATCTTGGTCTTGTTCCTGATCTCAGAGGAAAGCCATCAGTTTTTACCCACATTTATATCATACGTTTTTCTTGTCTCCAGGTTGAGCTTTCAGCCTCTAACACAAAGGGTGATGGGCCCACTCCTTCAAATACCAGCCTTTCAGGTAGCTCCTACCTCTCACCGGGGTTGCCCCCTCCACCCCTTCACTCTTTCATATGCTCCTGACATTTCTCACCTCCCTGCCTTTGTTCAAGCCCCTTCTTCTCTTGGGCATGTCCTCCCAACTCTGCTGTTACAGCTGTAGAGTTTCAAGATCCTTTAAAATCTTTTTCAGATTTCACCACCTCCATGCAGCTGTTTCATACCCACCGAATTTGCAGGTATCTGCCAGTCAAGCTCTTGCTATTTTAATCACAGAGTACTTGGCAGAAGCCTAAGGGTCTTCTTAGAAACCTGCAGATACACACTGTGCTCCCTGAACTCCATGCGTGGTCCACAGGTTAAGAAACTCTTCGAATCTGATGCAGTATCTCCCTTACTTGAATCCTACGGAAGGTTGCTGATGTTTTTCTCAAGATGCTTATCAGATTCTGCCTTGTTTTATAGCTCCTTTTTGTTCTTCTTTCCCAATTGCTACCACCCATTCACACCCTAGCCTACCTACACACGTAATTATCCATCAGAGAGCATTTCTTGCCCATAATTTTGTCTTGCTTGCCTACTACAATGCCTTGTACATCAGACATGCTTGCTATTTGATTACTGAATTGAATCTAATATTTTCAAACCCTGGATACCAGTCTGTGAATTGACTAAGCAGTTGACCATTTCATAATAATTGCCTTGCTTATGAGATTGGAGAAGTCATCACTTTATAATTATACATGGGACATAAAATGCTTGGTTGCCAAACTGTTTTGTGAGCTGTAACTTCCAGGGCATCCAGTTCATTGAATTATTGATGACAGCCGTGTCTTTGTAACCTGTAACCATGTGGAAAGATTTGAATAATTCAGATCTTTCATTTTAGGTTCAAAGGAGAAGTTGAAGTTGGCAAACAAAGCATCTGGTCTTTGATGTCTTGATTTCTTTGTGCATTCAGTGCTATTGCTTTCATTTCTTTCCAGCAGGTCATACTTCTTGACCAGTTTTCTCTGCCATGAGTATTTGGTATTTCTGTGGCTCTAAATACATTTTAAAGATGCTCACAGGCCAGTTCTGTGGTTAATCAGATCCTGCTTCTCTCCCGTGTTAGATTTGGCTACACTTTGTGTGATGGTTTTCAATTTCAGAGGATCCTGCAGTTCAAACCACACTGGACTGGCTAATAGATAATCCTCAAGACATTTCCAACTATAAGATTATCGGGAACATTTCTGCCCCGTACAATTGCCAATCTGATTCTAAATACGATAACCTAAGCCTGTTTTTATTGAGGCTGTTTTTAAGTCCATGTTGGTTATATTGAGGGAACAATATTTGCAGCCAGTGTCTTCCTCCCACACAGCTATCCCAATGCAAGCCCAATGCAGTGGTCTCTATTTTATAGTTTTGACCGGCCAGTTACTGAGCAACTGTTGAACTTCATCCCACTTCTTAGGAAGGGCTAGTCCCACTCCAGATCCTTTAAAAGGTGACTTCCCATGAGCTGAAAGATGGGTTACAGCTGAATCCCTGCAGATAAATTGACGTCATCAGTGTGAAATTGTTACATGAGGAGGGTTCAGAGATTTCAGTTTTACTCTGTTTTTGAATATTGACATTTCCTAGAGCATCCCATCTCACAAGAGAGATATTGGTTGGATATATAATGGAAAGAACCAGAAGCACCAAAGGGGCAAAAACATGACACCACAGCATCAACAGAGTGGTACTTTGGGTATTTTGTTGGAGTTAGGGTCTAGGAACTAACTGAATAATCAGAAGAGGATTTCTTTCATCTCAATTGTATTTTCATGCATGGTGTAGCCATGCTTTCTCTTTGAGAGTAAAATACCAGTGGATTAAACGATGTTGGCCACCTGTTCAAAACACTATGATAGGGAAGGTGTGCTGAGAGCTGAGATGAAAAATACAATGTATCTGTGAGCGACACAGATAAGTCCCGAGTACATCATAACATGGCACAAAAAGAAATGGTACCTTACAGGCAGTTTCTGTGACATCAGCTGTAGCCATATTTTTCTAGATACATCTCCAAAGACAAAGGAACCAAAAACAAAAATAAACTATGAGAACTACATCAAAATAAGCTTCTCATAGCAAAGAAAACCATCTACAAAGCAAAACAGCAACCTACTGAATGGGAGAAAATATTTGCTAATGACCTATCTGACAAAGGGTTAATATCTAAGCTATATAAAGAACTTCTATAGCTCAACACCAAAAAAAAAGATTAAAATATGAGCAGAGGACCTGAGTAGACATTTTTCTAAAGAAGATCTACAGATGGCCAAGAGATACACTAAAAGATGTTCAACATCACTCATCATCAGGGAAATGCAAATTTAAAACCATGACGTGATATCATGTCAAAACTGAGAACGGCTGGAATTAAGACAAGAAGAAGTAAGAAGTGTTGGTGAGGATATGGAGAAAAAGAAGACCCTCGTGCACTGTTGGTGGGAACATAAAGTCGTGCAGCCACTGTGGAAAACCATATGGAGGTTCCTCCAAAAATTCAAACATTCAAAATAGAACTAACCACATGATCCAGGAATTCCACTACTGGGCATTTACCCAGAGAAACACATTCAAAAATTTTACCCCAATTCAAAAAGATAGATGCACCTGGCTGTTTATTACAGCATTACTTAAAATAGTCAAGATATGGAAGCAACCCAAGGTTCCATCAGCAAACAAACAGATAAGAAAGATGTGGTATATACAGACCATGGACTATAGACAGCCATAAAGAAGGATGTGATCGTGCCATTTGAGACAACATGGATGGACCTAGAGGGTATTATACTAAGTGAAATAAGTCTGAGAGAGGAAGGCAAATACCCAAGGATTTCATGTATATGTGGAATCTAGAAAACAAATGGAAAAGCAAACAGACCAAAATCAGAATCAGACCTATAAACACAGAGAACAAACTGATGGCTGCAGGGTGAGGGGATGGGCAAAGTGGGAAAGGGGGAGTGGGAGATACAGGGTTCCAGTTAGAAAAGGAATCAGTCCTAGAAAAAAAGGCACAGCAGAGGGAATATAGTCGATGGTACCATAATACCGATGGACAGTGACAGATAGTTCTACTTGTAATGAGCATAGAATAGCATATAGAGGTGTTGAACTACTATGTTGTACACCTGAAAGTATTGTAACATTGTGTATCAATTGTACTCAAATAAAACAAATTAATAAGAATTGATTTAAACGAAATAAATAGTATCACTTTAAAATCAGGATGGATGTTGTTTGGAGCCCTCATATCTAATTCAAACCCCCGGAAATGGCCAAAGGAGAATAAAGTTGAGATCATTAGATGTGGCAATTTGCTCCTGGGGTTGTAGGAATCCAATAAATAACATCCCTCTCTCACCCCCCTGAGCTCCAAGCCATTTTTAAAACCACCACCAGGAATCAGACAGATGGTGATCAGACTGCGAGCTTCATCACTGATGAAACCAGAATGGAGAATCCATTTTGAATGCGTGGCCAAAACTGGGCTTCCTACTACTTTTACTGTAAAATTGAATTTGCTCACGTTAAAGGCCTATCTGCCAGCTGGCCCTGTGCAATGCCACGGAGGACAGGAGCAAAACATGTCAGCAGCCCAGACTGCTCTGAATGAGAGGAAGAGCCTCCTGTGTCCTTGCCCATCTCCCTGGGGAGGCCGCTCCTTCTCCCTTGGGATGAGTGAATAAGTGAGCAAGATGGAAGAAGGTGCAAGTTATCCTTCTCGATACTTCAAAAGGGTTGAAGAGCTTACTCTTTGGACCAAAGCTTTAGGCCAAGGTAGGAACCCCGGGAGAGGAAGAAGATGGCTCTCGATGTCATGATGGATGCAAAGAAGACCAAGTTAAGATGCGGAGCCCATTGGATTCAGTGGTGACTTTGTATTCTGGACAGTCTCATGAGCTATTTTTAGGTCAGTGGCTCATCTAATGCAAACAGATAACTTTGCACCTCCAGCATCTGTCCTTTAATAATCTTATGGTGCCTCCCTGAGTTTCTCACTTTATGAGCACACAATACTGATAAGCTGAGAAATGGAAAATATGTGGATGGGCAAGTATCTTTCTTGCAATAAGGAAAGGAGGAAGGGAAATCTGTTTGAGCCCGGCGGCAGAGAGCATGGCAAGCACATTCGTGATGCCCATATGTGAGATGCAGTGGGTCACTGGATGGCCAAGAACCTTCTCCTGAAGAGCGTAGGTGTGGCAGAAATGTACATATAATTCCTTCTGATATGTGGGATGTAATGACAATAATAACAATAATGATAATGATAATAGTAACAGAAAACACTTGTTACTCTACAGACCTGTCCTAAGTAGATTCTGTGTATTTGTTTAATCATCTCAACAGCCCTAACGGTGTTAATATTACCCTACTTTACAGAGAAATTATGGAACTTGTCGATTTCAGGCACAAAAAGAACTTGGCCAAAGTCACAGTGGAGAAGCCAACAGAGCTAGAATTCAAGCCTGAGTCCATGCTTTACCCACTAAGGCAGATAAACTCATGGGGTGGCCAGCAATTACAGTTAGGATTGTAGGCTAGCCCAGTGGTGGTCCAGCCCAGAAGAGAAGCACTGTCTCCTTTCACCATTCTGAGATGTTTCTTTGTGGACAGAGAGATGAGAACCAGTGAGTTAGGAGTGTAGGTGTAACATTTCTTCTTAAAAAGCTAGGTATCTCGGACTCTTATTGTCCCTGGTCCAGTGACATGAGTGAAGGGAACTCAGTACCCCTCAAGACAGCATCACTAAGGAGGGGAAGTACCATGAGCCCATGCTGTGAATTACAAAGGAACCAATCAAGAGGAATGGAATAGACTGAGGTCAAAACATTTATCTGGGACAAAAGGAAGATCCTTTTTTTTTTTCCTGAAAATTTTCAGAGCCTTTTTGTACTTCAGGGTCTCAAAGAAAACCCTGAGGACTAAATTAGTTTTATGAGTTAGAATCTACAAATGAACCCCCCCCCCCTAAATTCTATCCACTTGCCCCTGTTTCCCAATATCGGATGACTTGGCTTCAAAGAAGAGTAGCATGAAATTATAATTTTGTATTTTCTTTCAGAAAAGGTTTTCTCTACCTTTCTGGTTTCCTTAATTATTTCATCTTTGCATGAATAAGAAGCTAAATGGGAAATAGTCACATTACTATTAATATCCTGGTACCGAAGTGGGGTGGGTGGGTTTATTTTGCAAACCCACAAGGCAGACATAGTCACTCAGGTCTGGCCCAACATTTTGTCAAGAATCAAGCCTTGGAGGGGGTTAGAAAGGGGATCCAATATAGTGAGTTGAAAAGGATGATCTCAGCTTCCTTAATGCTCATTGTTAACGAGAGGAGACAGAAAGTAGGCATGGCTGGGGCTGCAGCAGTGCTGTGAAATCATTTTCAACTCTCCAGAAGACGCAGGATGAAATTCAAGTACTCAAAAATAACCGAGCTGTGATCCCGATGTGTTTCATCCCCTTCCCCTCTTGGCCCTACTCCTTCAGGACTCCTTCCATTAACATTCTCCGGTCACCCAAGGTTTTATCTATTGATTTCCCTTTGATGAGATAAAGCCAAGCAACCAATGTGTGAATTCCTTACAGCCAGCAGTCAAAGATGGCAGGTGAATAAGTGGTACTTTGGAGAGTTGTGATATTCTTATTAAAAAAAAAAAAAGCAGCATTGGTTTGTGTGAAAAGGAGGGAGGGAGCCAGCAAGTGCCAGCCCTCTTCATCCTGCAGACAGACCCTGTGCAGTATTTGCACAGCCTTATTGGGCAAAGGAGTCCAGGACCAGAAATCACAGGACCTTCATTATTCTGTAATCTTGCAAGTCAGTCCTCTTGGGGGGCCTCAGTTTCCTCACTTTTGAGATAAGGTTGAACCAGGTGCTCTCTAAGGTGCTTACGCTGTTCTGTCTCTTTAGTGAGTCATGTTCTTTGTGGCCGTCATTATTATTCCCGCTTGGTAACAGAGAAAATAAGACACCAAGATGTGAAGTTGTATAGACCCCTCAGCTGCCAGAAAGGAAAGGCCAGAGAGCACATGTCTGAGTGGGAGGCTGTCTTTGAGATGCTGAGATTAAGGTCTCTATTTTCTGTCCCTGGGAACAAAAATTTCACCTTGAGGGCAGAAACCAAATCAAGTTAGAGCTCCTACTAATTAAATTTCCCGCAGTAGCTCAGAATATAAACCAGGAGCCAACAGGATGCATATAGCTGCTCACAGGACTGCTGCTTTTGTCTTTGTCAAGAGAATTCAAGAAATGCTTGTCCCCATTCCTATGAAATCACGGAAAGAGCAAACTGGACATCTGTAAGTGATAAATTGAGCTGTGGCTAAGCTAACGTGTATTAATTATTCTGAATTACAATGAGGAACGATGCGCCTGCCTCTCCCTTCACGTTCTGCTGACAGAAGCATCCATCAGACGCCTGCTCTGGTTTCCGCAGGAGACGCCAGTCCCCGCCGTTCCTCCCTCCGCTGCCACTCAGGCCCTGAGCGGAAAGGGGCTGGTTTTTAACTCACTGCATTTCCTTTCATAACTGCCTTCCACTGATGTTGAGAAAACAAAGAAAAATCTTTTCCTGGTGTAATGGCACGTTTCCCCTAATCCTTATTTTGTTTTGAAACTGAGACGACAGATGTACACCGAACTTCCAGGACAAAAAAAAAAAAAAAAAAAAAAAGGACCCACGTGAACAGCCAGGCTAGAGTCTTATGGATGTTTCATGTTGTGAATAATTCTCTCCCAAAGATGAAATATTAAGCTGGTCTCTGAGTATCTGTGACACTCAGCTTCCCGGCTCACCAGCTGCGTTTGGGCAAGTCCTCTCCTTTGCTGTTTCCTTCCCTGTAAGATGAGTTGTTGTGAGGTTTAAACAAACACAGGCTCGTAGAGCATCTAGAACAGTGCATGGGGCCCAGGAAGCTCAGGGAGAAGTAGGCCTCCTGCTCTTATTTCTCCCTAAGTGTAGGGTGGTAACATCTCCTGGGTTGTGTCGAACCCACACGCCACAATTTCTCAGGTTAACATCCTCGTACAAGGGACAGGTGGAACCACGGATGGAACTGGAGCTTTAAGGGAAGTCGCCATACTTCAGATTGCTCAAGGCCCCAAGCTGCCTTAGCCCCATGGGATGGTCCCCAACGTGATGGCCATTTTGTAGAAAAGAGTTTGTCTTTTGTTGAGCGTAATTCTCTTCCAAAGACTGATTAGCTGATAAATCTCGAACTTTTTCAAGATTATTTTATTCAAACAGTTGGACCATTCCATTAACTGTCGACTGTGTGACTGAACTAAAAATTAGGGTGGCCCCTCAGGAAGCCCAGCTGGCATGTGGCAGGCATGTGACGGGCATGTGGCCAGTGTGTAGTGGGCACGTGGTAGGCGTGTGGTCATGCCGAGCTGAGACGCCCCCAGAAGGCAGAGGGCTGATCCCTCGTAGGTAAGGTTTGTCTTAGCGGTAGGACATTAAGAGAACCTCAGCCAATCAATCATTTTAACTTTTTATTCCTTTTTTTTAAGATTTTATTTATTCAACAGACAGGAGAGAGATCACAGGTAGGCAGAGAGGCAGGTGGAGAGAGAGGGGGAAGCAGGCTCCCCACTGAGCAGAGAGCCCGATGTGGGGCTCGATCCCAGGACCCTGAGATCATGACCTGAGCCGAAGGCAGAAGCTTTAACCCACTGAGCCACCCAGGTGCCCCACTTTTTATTCCTTGCATAATCTAGACAGGGAAGCTTTTTCAGAAACCTAAATCTGTTATTTTTCCCATGGCCATCATTTTAAGATTGGTTCACAAAGCTGTCCTGGATTTTTGCTCTAGCTGAAAAATCTGCAAAAGGAGAGCCACTGTCTTTTTTTTTTTGTTCTTCTTCAATCTTCAATCAACACCAGCCTGAACCAAATATATATAATTAGAAATGGGTTTGAGTCATCCTAAGGTTGAGAGGACGATTCTCAGAGGAAGTATAATTCCTTTCGTATCTCTAGAGGGCCCGATCTCATGTCCATTTGCCTTCAGATTCTGTAATGTAGTCACCGAGCAGACTGACGTCAGGAGTTGCAGAGAAAAGCTCACCAAAAAAAAAAAAAAACAAAAAAAAACCAAAAAAAACGCTACATCTTTGTTTAGAAGAAAGTCATTAGCAATACTAGTAGCGGGAGAACATCTGGACAGAGTGCGCAGAGAGACAGTGCCCACTTGTGTCCCGCTGCTGATGAATGGTACGTAAGGAGAGTCCTGGAGGCTGAGAGTGTTCATAAACATGCTGGCATCCATCTAATCGTACTTAAAGGGACAAACATCATTCACAATTAGGGTGCCATTAAATTAAGAATTTTTATTTGTATACTTCTAGCTTTTCCATTAGTTTTTTTTTTTTTAAGTGTAAGTAACATACAATGTTATATTAGTTTCAGGTGCACAATATAATGACTCAGCGATATATATGTTACAACAGTGCATATGTCCTTCCATGCCTATCGTGGTTAAGTGTAGTTAGCATATGTCCCCAAATACTGTGTTTCCAGTCTTACCGACCATATTCCCTGTGCTGTACTTTCCATCTCTGTTATTTTGTAACTCAAAGTTTGTACCTCTTAATCCCCTTTCTCTGTTGCACCCATCCCCCTATCCACATTCCCTCGGACAGCCACCAGGTTGTTCTCTGTATTTAAGGGTCTGTTTGTTTGTTTTTCTCTTTCTTTGTTCATTTGTTTTATGTCTTAAATTACACATATGAATTAAATCACACGGTATTTGTTTTTCTCTATCCGACTTATTTCACTTGGCATTAAACCCTCTAGGTCCATCCATGTTGTTGCAAATGGTCAGATCGCATTCATTTTTATGGCTAATAGTCCATTATCTATCTATCTATCTATCTATCTATCTATCTATCTATCTATCAATAGATAGATAGATATATGTCACATCTTCTTTATTCATTTATCAGTGGATACTTGGGTTGCTTCCATATCTTGGTGTTGTAGTTAATGCTTCAGTAAACATAGGAGTGCGCATATCTTTTTGAATTCGTGTTTTCGTTTTCTTTATGCTCATTAATGGAATTAGTGGATCATATGGGGTTTCTGTTTTTAACTTGTGGTGGAACCACCATACCGTTTTCCACAGTAGGTGCACCAATTTACATTTCCAGCAACAATGCACAAGTGTTCCTTTTCCTCCACATCTTTGTCAACACTTACTATTTCCTGTGGTTTTAAGTTTAGCCATTCTGACAGATATAAGGTGATATCTTGTGCTTCTCCTTTGGATTTCCCTAATGATTGATTAGTGATACTGAGCAACATTTCATGTATCTGTTTCCCAAGTGTATGTCGTCTTTGGAAAAATGTTCAGGTCCTCTGCCCACTTTTAATTGGATTATTTGTTTCTTTGGGTTTCTTAATTTTTACTGTGTTATGTTAGTCACCATAAGATACACCATTAGTTTTTGATGCAGTGTTCCAAGATTCATTGCTTATGTACAACACCCAGTTCTGCTTGCAGTACGTGCCCCCCTTACTGCCCACCACCAGACTCACCCAGCTCCCAACTCCCCTCCCATCTAAAACCCTCGGTTTGTTTCTCAGAGTCCACCACAATCTCTCATGGTTCATCTTCCCCTTCAATTTCCCTACCTTACCTTTTCCTTTCTTTCTCCTAATGTTCTCCATGTTATTCCTTATGTTCTACAAGTGAAACCATATGATAATTGACTTTCTCTGCTTGACTTATTTCACTCCGCATAATCTCCTCCAGTCCTGTCCATGTTGATACAAAAGTTGGGTATTCATCCTTTCTGATGGCTGAGTAATATTCTACTGTGTATATGGACCACATCTTCTTATACTGTTGGTGGGAATTCAAGTTGGTGTAGCCACTCTGGAAAACAGTGTGGAGATCCCTCAAAAAATTAAAAATAGGGGCGCCTGGGTGGCTCAGTTGGTTGAGCAACTGCCTTCGGCTCGGGTCATGATCCCGGAGTCCCGGGATCAAGTCCCATATCGGACTCCCGGCTCTGCGGCAAAGTCTGCTCCTCCCTCTGACCTTCTCCCCTCTCATTCTCAGTCTCTCGTCTCTCGCTCTGTAATAAATAAATAAAAAATCTTTAAAAAAAAAAAATTAAAAATATAGCTACCCTATGACCCAATAAGCAGGTCCTGGGAGTTACGGGGTTAGGGCTTCGGTGATTTGTGGGAAGGTTTTAGGAAGCAAGGCTTGGTGCAGGATTGAATGCTGTCAGGATGTAGGGGGAATTTTATGATTGGGTATCGTCGTAAGATTCATCTCTAGGAGAGAGGGCATCCAGTGAGGCTAAAACCGTAGTTGGTAAAGAAGCAGCAGTCACTCGTACGGGGGGATCTTCGGTCATTTTTATGGTTTGGACAGCACTCATGTTTTGTCCGTGTCTCGACATGATCACGGGGAGGTCTTGTTTTCGTTTTGATGTTAGCGCGCTAGAAATGGCTCATGTCCAACGGGAGGACCCCAAGGCACAGCTGTGAGTGCCGGGCTGCTCCCGAAAATATCAAGGCCAAGTTGGCGGTCATGTGCCAGCTTCAGGTGTCAAGCGCTGCCTCTGTCGTTCTCGGGGGCGTAAAGGAGTTGATGAGCTAGTCCAGAGTCCGACAGCTCGTGAGTTAAAGAACCCCAGTGTAGTGCTATGTCTGGTCCCCAAACATTTGACGAAGATTTGCTCTCATTTGGCTTTCGTGAAACATCTGTTTTCATCCTCCTGGATTTCCCAGGGGAATCCAGCCAAATTTCCTGTCATATTCTGTGGAAAATTGGACTGAATCTTGAAAAGGACATCGTCTGTTGACTTCAGCCAGAGTCCAAGCCTGGGAGGACACTCTGTGGCAATTGCGGCCTCTTTCCCTCCACCTTCCATGCCTCAGTCAAGCATGTGTTCAAGATCGTGTCCAGGTATTCGCATTTACATTTAGAAACACCTCTCGTTGGTGACCTCCGGCCTCTAGCTCCGGATGCCCAGTTTGATGGGAGTGTCCCGAGGTTAACAGAGCAAGTGAACTCCTTTAAATAAAGTGTTCTTTTTAAATGGGAGAAAGTTCCAGGGACATCTCCCCCCAAGGATATAGGGGTGTGTCTCCTCCTACAGCAGGAGACACAATGGGAAGAAACAGACGAAGGAGTCACATGTGAGCTCTGCTACATATTAGAAAACATTTTACTTATTTCACTTAGCATAATACCCTCCAGGTGTCAAAGGACACAATCTCATGCCCTTTTATGGCTGTGTAGTATTCCATTATACATACACATACATATATATCCACATGGATATATATGAATATCCACATAGATCCATATATATATGGATCTATACATATATGTATATACGTATCATCACATCTTCCTATCCATTCATCTATCAGTGGACACAGGTGGCTTGCCTATCTGAGGTATTGTACATAATGATCAATAAACAGGGATGCATGGACCTTTTCAAATTAGTGTTTTCTGTTTTCAACAGAAAATAGAAATGTTCAGATTTCTTCAAGCATCTTTTGTAATAAGACTCAAACATGATGAAATACACAAGTTAAAAATGTTAAGTTCTGGGGCCTTTTTGAAAGAACCTCTATGCTGTTTTCCACAGTAGCTGCCCCAATTTCCATCCCCACCAGTAGCGCACGTGTTCCTTTTCCCCCTCGTCCTCACCAACATTTATCATTTCTTTTCTTTTCTTATCTTAGCCATTCTGACAGGTGTAAGGTGATGCCATCTTGTGCTTTTGGTTTGCATTTCCCTGATGCATAGTGAAGTGGAGCCTCTCTTTATGTGTCGGTTAGCCATCTGTATATCTTCCTTGGAAGAATGTCTATTCAGGGCCTCTGTCCCTTTTTTAATTGGATCGTTTGGGGTTTTTTGGAGTTGAGTTGTGTAAGTTCTTGATATATTTTGGATAGCAAACCCTTGTAGGATATATCTTTTGCAAACAGCTTCTCCCATTCAGTAGGTTGTCTTTTTGTTTTGTAGCTGGTTTCTTTTACTGTACAGTGTCTTTATCTTGATGAGGTCCCACCAGTTTAATTTTTGCATTTGTTTCTCTTGCCTTAAGGTGCTATAACCAATGTCGGAGAGATTGCCGCCTGGGTTCTCTTCTAGGAATCTTATGGTTTCAGGTCTCCCTTTTAGGTTTTTCATGCATTCTGAGTTTATGTTTATGTATGGTGAAAGAAAATGGTCCAGTTTCATTCTTTTGCATGTAGCTGCCCAGCTTTTCCAGCACCATTTAGTGACGAGACTGTCTTTTCCCCATTGTATATTCTTGCCTCTTCTGTCATGAGTTAATTGACCACGGAAGTGTGGATTTATTTCTGGATGCTCTCTTCTGTTCCATTGACCTATGTGTCTGTTTGTGTTCCTGTACCATACTGTTTTGATACCACAACTTTGTAGTATATCTTGAAGTCTGGGCTTGTGAAACTTCTAGTTTTGTTCTTCTATTTCAAGACTACTTTGGCTATTCAGGGTCTTTTGTGTTCCATGAAAATTTTAATATTATTTATTCTTGTTCTGTGAAAAATGCTATTTGCGTTTTGATAGGGATTGTATTGAATCTGTAGATTGCTTTGGGTAGTAGGAACATTTTAACAATATTCTTCCATTTATTTGTATCATCTTCAATTCCTTTCATCAGTGTTTTATAGTTTTCAGAGTACAGATCTTTCACCTCCTTGGTTAAGTTTATCCCTAGGTATTTTATTCTTTTTGATGCACTTGCAAATGGTGTTGTTTTCTTAATTTCTTTCTCTGCTACTTTCTTACTAGTCTTATCAGTGTATAGAAATGCTGGGTATTAATCTTGCATTCTGCAACTTTATGGAATTCATTTATTCTATTAGTTTTTGGTGGAGTCTAGGATTTTCTTTGTATAATATCATGTCATCTGCAAATAATGAAGTTTAACTCTTCTTTACCAGTCTGGATGCCTTTTATTTCTTTTTCTTATCTAAGTGCTATGACTAAGACTTCCAGTACTGTGTTGGATAAAAGTGGCAAGAGTGGATATCCTTGGCATGTTCTTGACCTTAGAGGAAAAGCTCTTAGTTTTTCACCACTGAGTTTGATGTTAGCTTTGGGTTTGTCATATATGGCCTTTATTATGTGGACGCATGTTTCCTGTATATCCACTTTGTTGAGACATAGTTGGTAATTTGAACATTAGATAAATTCTTTTATAAAAAAATGTATTGAAAATGATAAAAATTTCCTGGAAACCCAATGGCCAGAGCCTTTAATTATTACTCTAGGGTGCCTGAGTGGCTCAGTTGTTAGGCGTCTGCCTTCGGCTCAGGTCATGATCCCGGGGTCCTGGGATCGAGTCCCGCATCGGGCTCCCTGCTCTTCCGGGAAGCCTGCTTCTCCCTCTCCCTCTGCTGCTCTCCTTGCTTGTGTTCCCTCTATCACTGTGTCTCTCTCTGTAAAATAAATAAAATCTTCAAAAAAAAAAATTAAAAAAAATTAATACTCTAAATCTGGCTCCTCATTAGGGTGACTTCTAGGGGCAGTCGGCTTCAAAGGTCGCACTGCTGAGTTCCACAGACTCGGGTAATACACAGGAGGTCCAAGGAAGCTCACCGTTCCCTCTGCTAGGCCCTCCTTCATGCACCGGCTGGACGCTTTCACAAACACCCTGCATGTCCAGATTCGAGACTTCAGTGGAGAAGTCCACATAGAGCTCCTACAACCAACCACTCTACTTTGTCACTGCCTTGCCCCAAACCTTTAGGCATTCTCCTGCCCCCATGAAGGCGCTTCCCCGGCCATTTACATTGTCCCATGGTGGCTTCACCTCAGTGGACTCCTTTTCCCTGTGGGATCCTGCTTCAGCTATATCCAGTGGCACCTCCTTGTTTCATCACCGCCCATTCTTTCCAGCCACTCGGCTCTGCCTCCGCCACCCCCAACATCACCTGATGAAGGCTTAAGTTTAAGACCAGCAAGGGCTGACCTTGAGAAGCAAGTGCAAATGTTGTACTTCACACATGTGAAATAGCCACTCTGTTGTGACCTTTCTGGCACCAACTGGCCACCACCAATGGTCTCCGAGGAACGACTTCATGCCCTCACGCTTGTGACTGAAGTGTCTGGAGTCTGTCGGTGGTTGAAGCACAATTGTTCACATACAAAGAATTTTGCCCCCTCCCTTCTTTGATTCCAACAAATTTGTGACATTTGCAAGCAAGAGTATAGCAGAAACATCCTTCTCCTCTCTTCTCAGCAGAAGAGAGCTGGATCTTGGTAGAGCTGAAGCTCACGCTCTTTGAGCCACGTGCCGAGATAAACGTTGTATGTGCCTTTTGTTCCATTTGTCCTTCGTAGCAATCCTTTGATGTTCACCCGTTTACAGATGAGGTTCAGTGCAAAGCCCAGGGTGGAGTTAGTCTGTCTTCTGAGCTCATTCTAGAAGAGGACCTGCTGCGTCCCGATGAGGTCGTATTGAGAGGCCTCTCTCTCACTCATGTGCAGGGAAAGGCTATCAGAATTACCATCCGGGCACCCTTCTAGATGTCAAATTTCACGTTAATGCTTACCCGTATTAGTCATGTCCTATCGTATTACAGAGTGGTTGTCTTCCTTCACGAGTATGGAGAGCTTGAAGTAGTGTTGTGACTGCATTTAATATCATTCTCCGTATCAGGAAGGAGCCGGGAGAATGACAGGGGGTGGGAAGGAAGTGGCTTTGTTTTATGATTTGATCTGCCCCCAACCACAGACGGGACGACATAACATCCACCTGAAAACTAGGGGACATCTATTCCTGAGTAAAAATGTAGACAGGGAAGCATGATGTTCTTATTCAGCCTTGGATCAGAGCCATGTGTGAGCAAGTAACTAAAAAACACGAAAGGTCTGATGCAGGAAAAAAACAAAACCAGAGAACGAAGAAGGACACCAACGAGATCCGAGCATAGTAAAAGTGAATCGTGGTCGATGAGTTCGCTTTTTGGTGACAAAATTCAAATGATCCTCTGGATTTCTACCTTCAGTGGTATTCGATCTCTGACTCCACTGGGGCTTGGATAGCGTGGAGTCTTTTAAGGCAGTCCGCATGCAAAAGACGAGCTCATCCTGGTCTCTGCGCCCCGGTGCTGGCAGGAGCGGGAGGCACGTCTAGAGGTCAGGTAGCCCACTGCCCAGTGTACGGCCTGCCCCTGATCCTAATCACGGAGAGCCACGCCTGTGAAGTCTTCGGCTGGGTCTCTGGGCGTGGCCGTCTCCAGGCCCTCTGCCCCCTCAGCACCAGAAGAGAGATTCGTCTTAGATTCCTGTACTGATGGTCACAGGGCATGAGGCTGACCCAGAGCTGGAGCTCCTGAATTCAGCAATTCAGCAGGGGACTTGTTTTCATCTCTCACCACCATTTACTCATTTCCAAGGCCAGGCATTCATTCAATAAACATTTTCCAGGCAAGTACCATAATCCAGCATAGGAAAAAAAAAAAAATATATATATATATATATGAACCTGATACAATGTCTTCAGAGACTATAGAGTCACTTAGGGGAAAACAGACACACACATACATTTTTTTTTTTAATTATGATACAGTGTAAGACATGTCCCATCAGAAACAGGGACCAGGTAGGGTACTAGACAAAGCAGGAAAAGGCATCACAGAATTACTAACAACAGGTACCCTGGATTGAATTCTAGCCATGTGCTAAGTGGGGTATGAGCCTAGTGGTCCGGCCCGCGGGCTTCTGAGTTAGAGCCAAGTTCAGCTCTCAGCTATGTCATTTGCCAATGAGCAAATAAGTCTCCCAGCCTCAGTTTCCCCTGTGTAGAGTGGGAATGAACACTGTCTACCTGGCCCACCGTCCAGGTGAAAGTCAGGCCCCCCGTGCGTGGAACACGTCTTGCTGCCAGAATGAATCACAGAGTTGGTGGTTGAGAAGGAACTTCCTTACCCACTCACACTTCTGAGGGCTCAAAGTGTGAAATCAAGGTGTCGGCAGAGCTATGCTGTCCCCGAAGGCTCTAGCGGGGGAATCTTTCCTCACCTCCTCCTAGCTTTCCGGGTGTTGTCGGCAGTCCATAGCATTCCTTGGCTTGGAGGGTGTCGCTCCCATCTGTCTTCACATAGCCATCTCCCCTGTGTGTCTGCACAAGTTTTCCTTTTCGTGTAGGGATGCCAGTCATATTAGATTTAGGACCCAGCGTGATTCAGTGTGACTTCATTGGGACTGCATCTGCCAAGACCGTTATTTCTCAAGGTCACATCCGTGGACTCCGGGGGCGGGGGAGGGGGGCGCTATTCAGCCGGTACACACGTCCACTCAACACTCCCATCAATACCAGCTGTCAAAATTAGGATTATTAAATGCGGACAGCAAAGCTTAGCGATCAGTAGTGTCCTTGTCGAACAATAAACTGAAATGCAAGAATTAGGTAATTTACCGAAGCAAACTGCAGATTTCAGATTCAAGTGTGCCTTGTCTGAGTTTAAAATCTAGGAGGGATGGGGCTCCTGGGTGGCTCCGTCGGTGAAGGGTCCCACCCTTGGTTTCGGCTCAGGTCATGATCTCGGGGGTGTGAGATCCGGCCCCTCGTTGCGCTGTGCGCTCAGCGGGGAGTCTGCCTGAGATTCTCTTTCTCTCCCTCTGCCCCTCCCCCTCTCACGCTCTTGCTCTCTCTCAAAAAAATAAATCTTAAAAAAAAGAAGATAAGACTGGAGAGGGTCACCAGCCACAGTCCTGCAGGAGCTGAGAGGAATTCATCCTGTCACACAAGCAGGTTCTCCAAGCAGCACTAACTGGGTTGATGAGGCATAGAAAAGGGGACAAAGGTGGGCAGGACATTTATGTCCTGAACCGCTGGAGGGCAAGGCTGAAAGACCCTTGCAGACTTGATGAACCCAACCCCCTCACTGCTCAGGGGTGTAGATAAAGACTGAGAAACGGCATGATCTCCCTAAGGCCCCCGTGTCTGGTTGGTGCGAGATTTACACTTCTGTCCACCGTCTTTGGCCTCAGGTCCAGCACTGCTGTTTTTCTCCGCCCCCCTTCACCCCTTCCCTCTCCACCACCTCCCCACTTCCCTCCCTTCCTCCCTCCCTCCCTGGCGGTGATCCCAGGCAAGGCCAGAGAACACGGGCCCCCTGGATGTCAAGAGGCCCTGACCTTGGCGACAGCTCCTTACCCACATGGGAACCAGAGCTCAGCTTCTCCACCCCCCACCCCTGCCGCAGACCAAAAGCCTGGTTTTATACCTGCTGAATCAGTATAAAAGTTGAGAAATCGTGAAATGCTCAAGGCTTCCCTGGAGACGATAATGTGGCGGTGTTGATTCAACCTGCGAAAAGGTGCAAAAGCGTGAAGGTCAGATACACAGCTGAATGTCCCTGAGACCCTGTTAGCGAACAGCAGGGCGGGCTCTGTCTTCAACATTAAAAAAGATTAGCAATCACCAGCAGTTACCCTCGACAGTTTTTGGAAATCTCCGAGACTGGCAACCACATAGGGACATGTAAGTCTTGCACCTGGCCCTGCCAAGGCCCGGGGACGAATGCCCCAGCTCCCTCACCCTGCCTTCTGTCTCCACACCACAGCCCAGGGGACCTTTCCACTTCACAGCCTGGTCATGCCCCTCCCCTCATTGCTTGCTTCCCCATGACCTTCAGCGTAAATGTTAAAGCTGTTTATCCCAGCTCAAAGCCGTTGAGAAGCTGCCATCCCTGTCCCTACAGTTTTACCCAGAAAAACATATTAACAAAATCACACATGTTCTCCCTAGCTCACTCCACTTGAGCCTCCCAGCTCTGATCATATATCTTCCCCCACCAACCACAGAGCCTTTGCACTGCCTGACACGCCCCTTCTACTCTGCCCCCGCCCACTTTATAACCTCTGATTGTCCTTAATGTGTGTGTACATCCAATGCTAGGAAGCTACACTAAAGACGTACTTGCACAGGTGCACACAGATATATGCACAAGGATGCTCGTTGCTTTGTTTCTTACATTAGAGAAAAATAGGGCAAGTCCATCGGCCCGTGAAGTAGTGTGAGTGCCTCTGTTGTGTAGTCACTGTGGGCTGGAAGACTGGTGCCAGGTGCGTGTAGATGCAGGGGAAAGACCTCCAGGACTCACCATATTAGGGAGTCCTAGGGGGTCCTCTGCAATAGGTGACATCTGTATTCTTGAGTAGAGTTTTCAGTGGAGAAGCTGGAGGAAGGGGTAGGAGGGGAGTTTAACATCAGCCGACTCGGGTGTCCCTAGTACCCCCATCCCTGGGTATCTGAATCAGAGCGCGTATCCTTGTGCTGTTCTTCTGCGATCCACATGTTACCATGTCGCGCTCATTGGCTAAACGAGAAAGCATCTGTAACTTTCACAAAGCGAATCTGGACTCAGATGAAGCCTATGTTCCTGGGTGTATTCGATCGAAGGTCAGAAACCTGCGTTCAGACTCTCGATCTGTTGCTGGCTAGGCCTCTCACTTGGGGCAAGGGTCTTTGCCTGTGTGCCTGAGCTTTCCCTCCTTTGTGTGCGCGTCACGGGAGGTGGAAGGAATCCCCTCTGTGTTCTCTTCGTCGCACGAGTGTATCGGTGCGTTCCTCTTGAGGCTTGGGCCTTGTCCGTAAGAGTCACGTATTTTGTATTGTTAACAAATTATTTGTGTGCGCCAAGTCATGGGCGCTGCTCTGAGACTTTTAAATGTCCGACCATTTTAAAAGCATCTAGCATCTGTGTGGGATAAATACTCTTAACTCTGTTTGGTAGAAGGAGACTGAGACCCAGAGGTTATAGGTCTTGCCCAACAAAGTCGTGCAGATAGAGAGCCCTAGAACTGGGCATAATTCCAGGCAATCTGGCTGATACAGAACCTGGACTAGATCCTGGCCAAAAAAACCAAGCAGCACTCGGAGACCTTGGCGGATCAGAGGTTTATTTCATACCAGCAGGCCCGGAGGAGAGGAATCTTTCAAGGTCTGAGCCCTGCGCACAAACAAAGGGGGTCCTTTATACACTTTTACTTCTGTATCTGTGCTACTTTGCAGCTGGGGCTGGTGGGGCAAAGGGAAAACCTGGAATGGCTCTGGGGCCGGGACTGGGATTCCCCTGCTGGATTGGTCGGCCACCTCAGCACATAGATTTTCCTTATTATTCCCGGCCTTGATGCCCCCTTAAACACCTGGTTTAGAGAACATCTTCATTCCCTACGGGGCGATAGTGAGGAAGGAGCAGCTGGAGTCTGATCTTGGCCATCTGAGCAGTGATAAACCCGGTGAGGGCACTGAAACTACAAGGACCAAATGCTACTCTGAGGAGGGGGCCGATGACCCGGGCGAACCCAGGGAACCATTTGCCAGTCACGGTAACACACGAGTCGGCCCCCCTTGCCGGGTCGGGGAGGCTGAAGGCAGTGAGGAGAACAGCACACTGGGGAGCAGAAGACCAGGACTGACTGGGGTCAGAAAGACCATCGTGAAAGGCACTTAGGAGTAGACAGCAGAGGGCCAACAAAAGTGGGGCCCACGACCTTAGAGGGCGCCATGATGGCTAGCCCGACAGCAGATGCAACCTGTGGCCCAGTAAGGGCAGTAAAGCACCCTAGGGTCACCCAATAAACAACAGTGGCAAGTCTCTGGGGGGAAAGTCCAGTCAGTGGGCCAACAGGGGCGAGTCCGACCCGTCGGATGAGCGATCCCGTGCCGAGCAGGGGTCCATCAGTCGGCGGGGGCTCGTCGGAGGCGAGGCCGGAGCGGGTTTGCGGGTGTGGCTGGACTGCACCGGTGCGGCTCCTCGTCCGGGTGAGGGGCTCTGCTCACTCCTGAGTGGTGGACCCGCGGGTGACAGCAGAGACCTTAAGGGCAGTAGGGGTGGTTCCAACAACAGTGTGAGGCCCTGTGTGCTGTGGCGAGGGGGTCCCTTTTCCAATCTTTGACGCAGACTGAGTCTCCTGCCCGGAAGGAGTGCGCCTGGGACCCTGAGTTTCCTGGAAGGCTCCCAGGCACGGCGAGGCCGTCCATACACTAACTCGAAAGGGGAGGAACCTAGCATCTGGGTGTGCGGCGCGCCCGCAAGAGGCCCGGGGCAGCAGATCTGGCCATGGGAGGCTAGTCTCCCCACAACTTTGCGAAGGTTCCCTTGAGGGTGCGATTCATTTGCTTTACTGTCCCTGAGCTTAGGGGCCAGAGAGGCGGTGTGGAGCCTCCAGGCGATGTTGAGAGACTTGGTTAAGACTGTACAGTGTCTGCTACAGATGGGGGCCCGTCGTTACTATGGATTGTTAATGGCAGGCCAAACCGGGGCCTCATCTCCCACAAGAGGACTGTGGATACTTCCTGGCTTCACTCTGTCCTGTGCCGGAAGGTTTTGGCCCATCCAGAGAATGTGTATACTATTTTTTTTTTTAAAGATTTTTTATTTATTTATTTGACAGAGAGAAATCACAAGTAGGCCGAGAGGCAGGCAGAGAGAATGAGGAGGAAGCAGGCTCCCTGCCGAGCAGAGAGCCCAATGCGGGGCTCGATCCCAGGACTCTGAGATCATGACCTGAACTGAAGGCAGAGGCTTTAACCCACTGAGCCACTCAGGCGCCCCACTATTTTTTTTTTTAATTTAATTTTTTCAGTGTTCCAAGATTCATCATTTATGCACCACACCCAGTGCTCCATACAATACGTGCCCTCCTCAATACCCACCACCAGGCTTGCCCAACCCCCCACCCCCCCTTCCCTCCAAAACCCTCAGTTTGTCTCTCAGAGTCCACAGTCTCTCATGGTTCATCTCCCCCTCCAATTTCCTCCTCCTAATGTCCTCCATATTTTTCCTTATGCTCCACAAGTAAGTGAAACCATCTCTCTGCTTGACTTATTTCACTCTGCATAATCTCCTCCAGTCCCGTCCATGTTGATCCAAAAGTTGGGTATTCAACCTCTCCGATGGCTAATATTCCATTGTATATTAGGACCATATCTTCTTTATCCATCGTCTGTTGGAGGGCATCTTGGCTCTTTCCACAGTTTGGCGATTGTGGCCATGGCTGCTATGAACGTTGCGGTACATATGGCCCTTCTTTTCACTGCATCTGTATCTTTGGGGTAAATATCCAGTAGTGTAATTGCAGGGTCATAGGGTAGCTCTATTTTTAATTTCTTGAGGAATCTCCATACTGTTTTCCAAAGTGGCTGCACCAACTTGCATTCCCACCAACAGTGGAGGAGGGTTCCCCTTTCTCCACATCCTCTCCAGCGTTTGTTGTTTACTGTCTTGTTGATTTTGGCCATTCTAACTGGTGTAAGGTGGTATCTCAGTGTGGTTTTGATTTGAATCTCTCCGATGGCTAAAGATGATGAACATTTTTTCATGTGTCTGTTAGCCATTTGTATGTCTTCTTTGGAGAAGTGTCTGTTCATGTCCTCTGCCCATTTTTTGATGTGATTATCTGTTTTGTGAGTGTTGAGTTTGAGGAGTTCTTTATAGATCTTAGATATCAGCCCTTGGTCTATAGTATCATTTGTGAATATCTTTTCCTATTCTGTGAGTTTCCTCTTTGTTTTGTTGACTGTTTCCTTTGCTGTGCAGAAGCTTTTTATCTTAGATTAAGTCCCAAAAGCTCCTTTTTGCTTTTGTTTCCTTTGCCTTTGGACATGTCCTGAAAGAAGTTGCTGTGGCCTATGTCAAAGAGGTTACTGCCTATGTCCTCCTCTAGGATTTTGATAGATTTCCTGCCTCACATTGAGGTCTTTCTTACATTTTGAGTTTATCTTTGTGTATGGTGTAAGAGAATGGTTGAGTTTCATTCTGCTATACATAGCTGCCCAATTTTCCCAGCACCATTTATTGAAGAGACTGTCTTTTTTTCCACTGGATATTTTTTCCTGTTTTGTCAAAGATGATTTGACCATAGAGTTGTGGGTCCATCTCTGGGCTCTCTACTCTGTTCCACTGGTCCATGTGTCTGTTTTCGTGCCAGGACCATGCTGTCTTGGTGATCACAGCTTTGTAGTAAAGCTTGAAATCAGGCAGTGTGGTGCCCCCAGCTTTGTTTTTGTTTTTCAACATTTCCTTAGCAATCGGGGTCTTTTCTGGTTCCATACAAACACTTTGAAAAATGTCAGTGGAATTTTGATCAGCATGGCATTGAAAGTGTAGATTGCTCTGGGCAGTATAGACATTTTAACAATGTTGATTCTTCCGATCCATGAGCATGGAATGCTTTTCCACCTTTTTGTGTGTTCTTCAATTTCTTTCATGAGTGTTCGTTCTGTAGTTCCTCGAGTACAGATCCTTTACCTCTTTGGTTAGGTTTATTCTCAGGTATCGTATGGTTCTTGGTGCTGCAGTAAATGGAATCGATTCTCTAATTTCCCTTTCCATATTTTCATTGTTAGTGTATAGGAAAGCAACTGATTTTGGGGCATTGATTTTGTATCCTGCCACATTACTGAATTGCTGTATGAGTTCGAGTAGTTTGGGGGTGGAGTCTTTTGGGTTTTCCATATAAAGTATCATGTCATTTGGGAAGAGAGAGAGTTTGACTTCTTCATTTCCAATTTGAATACCTTTTATTTTTTTGTTGTCTGATTGCTGTCGCCAGGACTTCTAGGACTATGTTGAACAAGAGTGGTGAGAGTGGGCATCTTGTGTTCCTGATCTCAATGGGAAGGCTGTCAGCTTTTCCCCCATTGAGAATGATAATCCCTATGAGGTTTTCATAGATTTTATGAAGTTGAGGAGTGTTCCTTCTATCCCTATACTTTGAAGAGTTTTAATCAGGAATGTGTAAACTACTAGTATTACCCCTGCTTGGCTGCACGACGGTGAAGTTTATTTTTAGCTCTTTGAAAGGCATTGCTCCTATTCTCTGGACAGCCGGCGGGGGGCTACCGGGCAGGCTGAGCGTTATATTTAGCACAGGTTACCATCACTCACTGGTTGCTAGCTGATGCAGGAGTGCTTCTGGAGGGGGGCCTCTAATGCAGTTTTCCTGCGGGGGGGGGGGGGTGTTGGTGGTATTTCTTGACTAGATGCCCTCCTGTTGCCAGTGGGATGAAGACACGCCCATCTGGCATCACCCCTTTTTGGTCAGGGTGGCCCCCTCAGCCATGGCCCATTTTTTTCTTCTTAGTGTCACAGGGCGGAGGTACTTCCTCCGGGGGTGTCAGGGCCACAGTGAGGGAAGGGGTTCTGTCCGTGTCCTCACCAGCTACGGTCTTGGCAGCCTCAATGCCAGATGATTTCCCCGCGCTATGGGGTCGTCTTTCTGGTGTCCCTTACCGTGCAGGATTGCTGCTTCTCTTGGAAGCCAGATGACTTCAAGGAGTTTCAGAATCTCTTGTTTTTGAGAGCTTTTTCTGCAGCAGCTAGGAGGCTCCTCTCCTTGTAGCTGGCCCCCCGTTTACGCACAGGAGCAAAGGCATACCGAGAGTCAGTGGGGATGCTGACCCACATGCCGTCACTGAGGGAGAGGGCTCAGACTACGGCGTATAGTTCAGCCCGTTGTGCTGACCGTCCGGCCGGCAACGCCTTAGCCTCTAGGACCTCAGTGCTCGTGGTCACTGCACAACCCGCTTTCCGGGCACCTCCTTGTAGGTAACTGCTGCCATTGCTGACCCACTGACCCAGACTTAATCCTGTAAGTCTGGACGGCTCGCGTAGACCTTATCAGTTCCTTCAGAGCAGTCGCATTCTGGTTCCCCCTCTTCCGTGAGGAGATAGGTTGCTGGGTTTAATGTCCTTGCTGTTTCAAGGGTGACCAATGGATTCTCACAGAGGAGCCCTTGGTTTTGTGCTTGCCGGGAGTTGGACAGCATGTGGGTTCATGAGGGCCGCAACTGCGTGAGGGACCTTGACGTTAAGTTCTTGTCCTGGGGTGAGCTTGTCTACCTCCTTGATGAGCAGGCCTGTGGTTCTCAGGCCCTGAGACACAGGGGCCGTCCTGCCATGGGGTCCGGTCTCTTTGACAGCTCTGTAACTGGCCGTGGTCAGGGCCCCACAGTCTGGGGGAGTACCCGGGCGCCATCTTTTTTCAGGTATAAAGAGATCATAGAGGGGTCTTGCTATTGCCGGAAACCCAGAATCCTATAGGCCCCAGGAATTCTCACAGGCCTCTTTTGGTCTGGGGCTGTGGCAAGGAGATGATGGCTTTTTTTTTTCCCTCTGGCCCTAGTTTTTTTCTCCTTGGGTAAGGAGGAAACCGATAATGGACCAATCCTTGGCAGATTTGTGCCTTCTTCCATGAGACTCGGTGGCCCGAGTCTGACAGGAGCCTTACAAGGGCCTTTGTGCAGGTCTTCCTGTGTGTCACCGGCGAGGAGAGTGCGTGGATTTAGGACCACTGGGTGCAGGGAGACGGCTACCTGGTTGATGGCCCGCAGGTCTTGGGCTGGTCGATATCCCCTTCCTGGCTTCCTGACGGGCAGGAGTGGGGGATTCCCGCCCAGCTGGCACTCGAGTACGATACCTGCTTCTTTAAGTCTGGCCAGTGTTCTTGAATGCCCATCTTAGCTTCTGGTGGGAGTGGGTGGGTACTGCCTCTGCCTCTGGGCTCGGGCTCCCGGGATCAGTTCAATAATGATAGGGGCCTGATTCTGGGCTAGTCCAGGTGGGTTGTCTTTAGTCCATACTGAAGGGAAGGCGAGCCTGAACTCTGGCGGGTCATTCGGCTGGGCCTGGCTGCAGAGTAGCCTCCATTCTTTTTCCCTTGGTGTGGTCATTGCTAGTACCAGAGACCCCATCTCCTTTTGCCCTGGGTTCAGTCAGAGGCTAGTGTGCCCAGTGGGCTCAAAGGTTATTTGAGCCCCAAGCCTGGAGAGTTCGTCTCGGCCCAGGAGGGGGATGGGGCAATCAGGTAAATAAAGGAATTCATGTCAGACCCTGTGGCCCCTGAGTTTACACTGACGAGCCTGGCCAAAGGCTGATGTATCGCCCATGTCCCAGTAGCCCCAAGGATGGTCACAGTCCTCTTGCTGAAAGGGGCCACTGAGGGGGGTGGTGACAACAGCGTGCTCGGCCCCAGTGTGAACCATAAAAGTCACTGGTTGGCTCCCTATTTTTATTCTGACCCTGGTTCCCCACAGTCTATTTCCACAAGGCCTATGAGGTCCCCCTTCTCGGGGTTCTTCCTTGTAGTGGCTGGGCTTCTGAGCCTTGCCCTGGTTAGGACATAAGTTTTTTTTAATGCCCCTTTTCTTTACAGTAGGCACATTGATCCCTGGTCAAGGGGGTTCTGGGTTCCTCCCTTTTAGTGGTTGGGGCCTCTCTACCTTATAGACCTGCCAGAAGGGCCACTCTGCACACCCGTTCCCAGGATGAGCAGGAGGGCACGTGTGTCCAGGTGAGGGGCTCGGTGGTGGGGAAATGCTTGTCTTTATCGTGCCTCTGGGGTTCTTGCATCTCTCGTACCGGCACTTGGAGGGCGCTTGGCCCAGCTTGTGGCGCAGCCTGGCTGCTGGTCCTGGAGAAGGCCGATCCTCTGGGCGTGGGGCACCGGATGGCAGTGGGGTGTCTGGAACTGGAGGGGGCCAGGTGTAGGCGGCCTTCGGGCGGCGTGCGGAGGGAGCAAGATCAGTTTAGCCTTGAGATCTCCGGCTAGGATCCGTGGAGGCTGGAGCTTCTGGTGGTCTTTTGGGGCTGCTTGGGTGAGGCGATTAAGACCCTGGCCAGTCTCTGCCTATTGTAAGCGAATCGCACTCGGCGGGGAGGGTCCGGGCAAGTCCTAGCCAGGAGTTCCTGTACGGAAACTGGTCGGGTTGTCCTTGTTCCCCTCTTACAACTTGTCACACCCGACGAACCGTTGGGACTTCCGGTGTCCCTTCTGAAGGCCATCTGACATTCAAGGTGGGCCATTCCAATTCACAGAGGGTTCTCGATGGGCAGGGATGCGTTTTAGTTCCGTAGTCTTTTGGAAACCCCTTCCTGAAATGTTGATCATACAGTCTAGGACCGCAGGCTTCCTCTGCCCTGACCCCATCGTGACGTTCACGTGTGCAGTGGCGCAGAGACAAAGGGTGGGTGTCCCTCCAGAGGAGAGACCAGTCAGATGCCCGCCTGTTCGCCCTCCCCGAGGAGACTGGGGCGCCTCTTAGCCGTCACGAGTCCGTATAAACCCTGGCGAGCACCCCAAAGGACTCGCCTTAGACCCTATGAGGGGCCCACTCGGCCTCGGTGGGCTTCTGGGGACCCTAAGGGTCCCCGCCCGACAAGCCAGGTCAAGCTGCACACTCCCTCGTGCACTCACTGCAGAAGTTATCGCAGTACCTCCCCACTGGGAGGCCCTGACCTGTGGGGCCCAACTGGGTCCTGGGGCCCCGGCCTTACCGGAATCCGGCGTCGGGACCAGGTCCTCACTTGCCACGTCTCCTTTGAGTCTGGGCGGGAGACTGCCGAAAATTAGGCAGGGCACCTTCTCCTTGAGGCCCCCCCATTCAGTCACCGCCCTAGGGTTGCCCCCAAACCGGTGGCAACACTGGGCCAGCGTGGTTAGGTCTCCCGGTGGGGGAATCAAATGGTACAGGCTGTGGCCTGGATCCTGGCCAAAGAACCAAGCAGCCCTCGGAGACCTTGGAGGATCGGAGGTTTATTTCACACTAGGGGGCCCAGAAGAGAGTAATCTCTCAAGGTCTGAGCCCCGAGCACAAACAAAGGGGATATTTTATACACTTTTACTTCCCTATCTGTGCTACTCTTGCAGCTGCGGCCGGTGGGGCTGGGAAAACCTGGAATGGCTCTGAGACCGAGGCTGGATTAGTCAGCCACCTCCGAACACAGATTTTCCTTATCATGACTTCAGAATCCATGATCTAAACCATTATATGAAGCTGCCCTTAAAACCCTACTTTTATATTGCCACATGATTTAAGGAGTCACAGGACAAATACTGTAAGGAAATGAATCTGAAAAGCTGATATGAAAAATGGAGGTGGGGGCACCTGGGTGGCTCAGGTCAGTGATCCCAGGGTCCTGGGATCGAGCCCCGCATCAGGCTCCTGGCTCAGCGGGAAGTCTGCTATTCCCTGTGCCCCTCCCCCTGGTCATGCTTGCACATTTTCTCTCTCTCTCTGAAATATATAAAAATGGAAGTGAATGTGGAAAATTAAGAGCCCCAATGCAAAATGGTAAGCCACAGTTCTTAAATATTGCACTTTTATATGGCTTCTATATCCCAGGCTGTGACTATATCTACACCCTTCTGTGTGACAGCTGCAAGAGACGAAGTCCCCACGACTGCATTCTTGCCCAGCTCTCTCTGAAACTGACACCATCAGTTGCACGCGGCACCGATGCTCTCTCTCTTAATTCCACAGATGAAAGAGCTCGGAGTCATCTTCTACAACTGCAGCTGCCTGGTCCTGGACCTACAGAGGATATTCGCTCTGTACAGCTCATTAAAATTCAAGAACAGAGTGCCTCAGACCTGGTCCAAGAGGCTCTATGGCGTCTACGACAACGAGAAGAAGTTGCAGCTTCAGCTGAACGAAACCAAATCTCAAGCCTTTGTGTCGGTGAGTCCTTGCCCTCCTGCTCCTCCTTCCTCCCAGGGTGGAATATTCAAGCTGGGCCAACCCGAATTCTCAAGATCAGTTCTGCCCCCTCCCCTGAAGAGGTAAGATACACCCACTCTTAGGCTCGGCTGGCCCCAGGGAAGAGAACAATATAATGAATGTTAATACTCTTTCCCAGCTCCTGCTACTTTGTGTTACCTGCTTTGATCGCCAGGGTCCTCCTTTGATGAAAGGTCCTTCCGTTTTAGCCACAGAATCTGAGGGAACCCTGCTGTGGAAAACAGATAAAAGGAGAGCTGTTAGCACTTCACTGTACTACACTGAAAACCACTGCCCGTCCCCCACATCTGCCCCAGCTGTCCCACAGTGTCACTGGGAATGGGCAGTGTGAGTATCAGCCTACAGCCCTGGTCCCCCATCTCTAAGAACTGGCTGGGCTAGGGGCGCCTGGGTTGCTCAGGTCATGATCGCAGGGTCCTGGGATCGGGTCCTGCATGGGGAACCTGCTTCTCCCACTCCCCCTGTCACATAAAAACCTTATTTTTGGCTAGGGAGCTTGTTTACAAGTGCAGGTTTAGGAACCCCCCCCCCCTTACCCAGGATCTGAAGCAGGCTTCAAAACTGATCCTAGTGCTCCGATAAACTTCTCAAAACCATGCTCCCGATTCAACACACTCGTCATCCTTTTTGCTGATTAAAACGAAAGCACAGTCTGAAAATTTAGCCAGGTAGCAGTTGAGACAAAAGAGGTTTTTGTTTTTTTGTCTTAACAAATTCATATAAATACAAATAGCAGAACACAGACTGAAAGATTGTCATCAAACCAAGCTAAAAAAAAAAACAACCTTTTTTTTACAGGCAAAGGTCCACAATGCAGTAGCATATGGTATCGGGCATTTCACGAGCAAAATTATTTCATGCATTCAATTTCGTTTCCTCTCAAAACAACCCTGTAAGATGGGAAGGCCTGCTCTGAATGCGTAGATGACTAGTGATAGGAAATTGGCCAAGGAACCCTTAATCCAGAAGGTGACAGGGTGACATGACACCCCAAGGGACCCTTGCTCAGCCAGTCGAGCAGACGGGAAGCAGAAAGGAATATTTCAGACAATTGCTGGATTTTGAATTTCCGGTTGGAGTCCTAGAGCTAGGTGAATATGGGTTTTGCGTACATTTGCATTCTGACTCTTAAAAAGCTGGGGGAGTCCCCCTTCGTTGATCCCAAAGTTACCATACCTACCCCAGAGAGAAGGGCAGACCGTTAATCCAATCTACGAAAACGCAGGCCTTTTTTGTATTCTAGGGCAGACTTACCAGTTGCTTTTTATGAAACGATTTGCCACAGAATAGTTTTGAAACAGGCCTTCAGGTATAGCCTTTTAAGCTGTGTAAGGCCTCTGTTTTCCGTATTATTTTATCTTCTATTTCCTATTATTATCAAGCCTACCTTGGAATTCCAATTCAACAGATATTAACTGAACACCATTTTTGTAGAGGCATATGATCTTGCAGGTATAAAATAAGGTCAGACCCCCCCACCATTGGAATTGGTAGCATTTATCACATTCTCCTAACTGTTCGTTTACTGATCATCGCTCCCACTTAAAAAGGCCCCAGAGCCCATATCCAGGACCATCTTCATCACTGGTATTCCCAGCACAGTACTGACAGCTTCCTAAAAGCATCAATAAATAGGGGATTGGTTTTATCAGTAGTAATTTTAATAAAAAGTTCCAGGATGCATATAATTTTCTGAGTTATACATGCCACACAAATGTCAGGACAAATTTATTGAAATGCAAAGTATAGGTTGTAAAATATCTTAAAGTAGTATGTTGTTATAATCTCACAATCCCAAGACTAAATTAACACCCCCGCACAAAAATATTATTGAAGACCTTAAGAATTCCCATTCCCCAAATTAGGATGAGTAATAGCGTGGTTAGATATAAATTTTAAGATATGGTAGAAACATGGATTATTTCTCATTTTCTCATGGAACACAAAGAGAGGCTTGGTGAGATTTAACTGATCTCTAATCACTTGGAGCCACATGGTTTCGATTTGCTTTCATTTCCCATTGAAATCAGAAACAGGAACCATAGTTGACTGAGTTTTTGTCTTACCTTGTAGATTTCTCTTTAGAGCCCTTGAGATTATGAATTTGCTTTCTAAGATCGAGACTAGTTGGCTCAAAGTCTGTTTTTGTTTTCAGATTTTATTTATTGACTTGAGAGAGAAAGCATGAGCAGGGAGCCCGATGCGGGACTCGATCCTAGGACCCTGGAATCATGACCTGAGCCCAAGGCAGACACTTAACACCAGGTGCCCTTCAAGGTCTGTTCTTACTGATCTGGGTCCTAGACAGCTCTCATTTCTCGTTACTGTTTCAGTCACCCATCTAGCCCTGTATGCTGAGATGCATTTAGTGAGGGAGCACAGACATTAAGCAGACGTGGTGCTGTGAAAAATACCCCATTCTACTCCCCTACGTACTGTTAATTACATTTGAAGAGCTTTGTTGAGAGGTACTTTACATTCCATGAAATTCACCCTTTCGAAATACATGATTCAGGGGGTTTTAGTGTAGCCAGAGCGGTACAGATATCTCCACGGTCTGATTTTGAATATTGCCATCACCCCACCCATTAGGGGTCACTCTCCATATTCCCCCAGCCCCTGGCAATCACTCCTCTACTATCTGTCTCTTAGGGTTCTCCTTTCTCTAGCATTTCATGTAAGTGGAATAAGACCATATATAATCTTTTTTTAAAAGATTTGTTTGAGAGCAAGCAGAGGAAAGGGGGAGAGAATCTCGGACAGACTCCCCACTGAGCCCGACACGGGGCTCGAGCTCAGGACCTGAGCCACTCAGGCACCCCAATAGTATGTTGTCTTTTGTAATTCACTCTTTTCACTTAGTGTGATATTCTCAAAGTCTATTAATGTTACAGCATGCATCAGTACATCATTCCTTTCTTATCGTCAAATAATAGTCCAGGCATCACATTTGGTTTATTTGTCCATCAGCTGATGAACGTGTAGGTGTATCTATCTATCTTCTGGCTCCTATGCATAGCGCTGCTGTGAACCTTCATGTACAAGGTCTTATTTGAACACCCGTCTCCAGTGTTTTGGGTGTAGACTCAGGAGAGGCACTGGGGGTAATGTGCTAACTCTGTCCTGAACACTTAGAGAGACAAACTGTCCTCCATACTGGCTGCCCCAATTTACGGTTCTACCAGCGGTAAACGACAGCTCCCGTTTCCCCACATCTTGGCCAGTGCTTGTTAGTTTTGATTTTATTTCACCCCTCCTGGTGGGTGTGTGGGTGTGAAATGGTATGTCACTGTGGTTTTCACTTGTATATTCTAATGTGTTCATTGGCCATTTGTTCATCTTTTTTGAGACATGTCTCTCCCATCCTTTGCCCACTTTTCAAATTAGTTTACTTGGATTTTTATGAGCTCTAAGTGTTCTTTAGAAGTCGTTTATCAGATACACAATTTGCAAATATCTTCTCCCTTCCATGGCGCCAGCTCTTTGTGTTGAATATCTTTTAACTTTGGATGGAGCGCTTTTTACAAATCAGGAAACTGTTGTGAAATAAATCAGAAGCCTGCTAAGGCAAGTACTTAATGACTACAAAACAAGTTATGTGCATGTTTCAGGCACTAATTGATGTAAGAGAAACATACTGCCCCATGCAGGTGCAGGAGAGAACTTGAGTGGTAAAAGGTCATCACAGAGCCGAAATAAAGAGAAGGATCTGTTTTCCTGCTCCTTCCCATAATGAGGAGTACACAGTGCAGGGCTCAGGTAAGCGTCTACTCAGGTCATGATCCCAGTGGGATCTAGCCCCACATTGGGCTCCCTGCTTCTCTCTGTCAAATAAATGAGTAAATTAAAGAATTTACTAAAATTAAAACATAACATAAAAAAAAGTTAATTCAGGATCAATAAGAGGGAAACTTGACAGCCTTCTAATTAAATTACTGGAACTAGTTAACTTCCTCTGCGGGACCAGTAGATCATTCTTTGGGTTGTTGTTCATTCACTTCTACCTTAAGCAAACATTTTGAAGGAACTAGTCTATCCAGACGCTATCTTCAAAGGTAGTGGACTCTGGAACACACTGTCAAGCACCGCCGTGCCCCCAGGGCCAGGGGGACTGATAGAGTCACGCATTTCCCTAATACACACGCGGGGCACCTGCCGTACTCCAGGCACAGGTTCGGCGATGGGACGGTGTGAAGCAAGGCGGCGGGCAAGTGCAAATACAGAGCTATTGCCACGTGGATGGAAATACCTAGCGTGAAGCAACCCCCTTAGGAGGGGAGGTCAGGGAGTCCCTCCGACCTGCGACACTGATTAATTTAAGGAGCCCTCTCGCCTTTAGTCCACAGGTGCTAGGAGTGGCCGGGAGATAACGGGGTGCTGAAGATGCGCTGGAATGAAGCATCACGAAGCGCGCACTTTTTTGGGCCACTGCCGTATACGGAGTGGCTGGACCAGAGTGTGGCAGGCACTGAGGGGTACAGGAGAGAGGCTCTGAGCCCCGACAGGTGTGTTCGTTATTACCCAGCCCCCTCCTCAGGCCATGAGGCTCGGCAAGTGGAAGGGACACCGGGTCCTAAATGCCGGAGCCGGGCCTGCAGGATAAGAGCAAATGTAAAGAGACCAACAACTGTACGCCACCTCCCTGAAACCGAAACTAGTTTGGGGAACACACAAGTCCAGGAGACTCCGGAAACAAAAACTCGGGCCTTTGGCCCCGTGTCAGGGCTGGCACAGGCCCTCGTCTGGAGCTAACATTGAAAGCAGACCCAACAGGCTGAGGAAATTAAGTAATTTCAGTACTGACCGTATTGATGGAGATAGAAAAATGAGTGCCGTACAATCCCTAAAACCCAGGCAGGGAATGTCTCGGCGGGGAAGTAAGTTTCATGGAGGGACTCATCCTTGAGCTGGAACTTCGAGAATCGCACAGGACGCTGCTGGGCAAGAACAGGGAGACGTGGGGCAGAAATGCCAGCGGGAGCAAACGTGCAAGGCAGACGGGAGCTGGGCCATTCCTTCCCTCTGGGGTGTGGAGGGCATGGGGGCTGGCCCAGGAGGGAGGCAGAGGGCCCCGAACACACCCCTCCGGATGAGTTCAGGCAGGATTCCTGGACACCAGGAATGCTAAGCTTGACCTGTGTGTGTGTGTGTGTGTGTTTACATCACAGTGACAAGGAAATGATGTGCAGAAGTCCCAGCAAAGAGTGCTAAGGTCTGGATGGGAGGAACGGCAGGCAGGAGGGAGCAGGAGACGCTGTAGAAGCGGGAGGTCCTGTCCCCGGGGACAGCTGGAGTGAACGCCATGTGTGTTTTTTTTGTTGCTTTCATGCGTTCCTGTTTGTTTGTTCCTTCATGAGGGTCTGTTGTTGTTACTGGTTTGGCACTAGCCTTTTTCAAAGACTCGGAAGCTCACCCTCATTCCCAATCATTTAAATGATCAAAAACTCCTGAGAGTCAGCTGCCAAGGGGACTTTCTGAGCAGGGACGCCTGGAGGGGGTGTGGTCTCAACCAAGCTCCTTACCTGCCCCCCACGCTCGTCTGGGTGGGGATCTAGAACACCCGCTTCGTCTTCCCTCTGTCTAAGCCGGGATGGGGAGCCCTTGAGCACTGGCTGAGGGACCCAACACCCTGACGGCCGGGAGCCCCAGAAACCATGTATTCAGACTTCCGGTCCAAAGCGCCCCTCAGATTACCCACGCCCCTCCACTGCCAACTGCTGGTCAAGGTAAGACAGCGTCCTCGTGGCCACATCACCTTGCTAATGAAACGACTTCTCGAGTAAAGTGCTTGCAGGCTGTCTAGGGTATGGACCACACGGGGATGCCTGACAGGGTGACCGCCAGAGCCCCCTAAGTTTAGAGCTAGAGTACTCCTCCCGAAATCGAAAGCTAGAATTCCCTCCCAAAACGGACGTAAAGGACAGCCTCAAGACCCATCCTACCACCCCCTGATCTGAACACGCCTCTACGCTGCTGGGATCACGTACGTCTTTGTCCAATCTCATCAAGAACGGGGAAGCTGGTTTGCAAAACTTGCCCGAGAAGCCAAAGCTCCGTTAGAACACACACACACACACACACACACACGTACGCAACAAAAAAAAAAAAAGCAGCAAAAGAGAGAAAGCCCCAGCCAACAAGAAGTAACGCTCTCAACGCTTGGTGTCTGTGTCTTCGCAGAACTCTCCCAAGCTCTTCTGCCCTAAGAACAGAAGCTTCGACATCGACGCCATCTACAGCGTGATCGACGACGCCAAGCAGTACGTCTACATCGCCGTCACCGACTACCTGCCCATCTCCAGCACCAGCACCAAAAGGTCAGTGCGCGCGACCTCGTCGTCGAACCCGGTCTCCGGGGCCAGGCCCACGTGGGGGACCACGGAGATGCTCTCCGTTCCCCCTCGGGGGGCCTCTCCCCCGCCTTCCCGCGTTCCTCAGTGCTCTACCTTGCAGGCACGGGAACGACTTTAGGGTGAAGCTCGGGAGGTTGTCACCCTGAGCGTTATTTGAAAAGTAAAATAAATGGAATAATCAAAATGATTCGGGGACCACGACAGCTTCAAGATTATGCGTCCGCAGGTGTCCCTGAAGGACACGCTGAGGTCGAGACGTCACTTTGTTGTGTCCCTGCCAGTCTTATTAAATGCTCAACGTTCATATGCTTTCAACTTCAAGAAGAAGGAAACTCAGGATGTGTATGTCCATTCCTCAGTCTGAGGAAGAAAGCATTTTCAAAATAAAGGGATTTTTTTTCAATAATTCATCACTGTTTGGGGCAGAATGTATCCCCCTGAATAGTTACAGGTATGCAGGCATGGCTCTGCCCCCAAATGTCTCCTGCTAGGAATGCAGAGATTTGGGTGCTTGTGTTCTGAATAACTCATTTCGTCCAGGAAACGTTTTCAAAGGGCCCATTTCTGCGAGTGCCACCTGAGACCTTTTTAATTTGGAAAATTACAATTTCAAAATAACCATTTGCTGCGGTGAGATGATTACCCGTGCTCTCTAGTGCTTGAATGTTTTTTAAGTTGCCAAGCCCACCTAGGCATAACGTGCTTCCTTATGCAAATGGCTTACAGGATTGCGAAAGCATGTTTCTCCCAGAACCGCAGGAGACACGATTAAAATACTTTTACTTTAAAATACGGTACATCCCTTGAACATTCATAGGTTTTTAGCCATCTACTTTTGCATGGTTTTCTAGCCCTTCTTTTTATTTTCCTCCTGTTTATTGTCTGTTCGCTTTGAGATTTCGCTTTGGATGTCGACTCCACTTGGGGACGATTTTGAAACCTAAATAGATAGGTTTTACCTGATTTTTCCATTATTGGGAAGGAGAGTAAGGTCAAGTTTATGGACTTATGGGAGGATTGACAAAACCTTCATTCCATGAAGCCCTACGAACAAAATCAAGCTCCTTTGTGGGGGGGGGGGGGGGTAGGAGGATAGTTAGCATGGAGAATCGAAAATATCTTGGAAATGCAAAAGTTAGAGAAAACTAAAAGAATGATAAGGAACGGAAAACTCACATGAAATACTGTGTTTGGGTTATTAATCTCCCATTTCAGCTGTTTGTTAGTCAAAGAACAGGTCTTTTCTCATACTCATGATATGTCAGACCTGCCACTGCTGTCAAGGATTCTGATGAAAAGTCATCAGAGACATAAAGAGTTCAGCCATCGAGTTATAATGAAATACGTAAGAATGAAAAAAAAAAAAAAAATTGGAAGACCCCTGAGAAAAGACACTGAAGTTTGTGTCAGCTAAGAACGTCTATTTGGTTTGTTTTTTGTTTGTTTGGGTGCGTTTCACTTCTGTGAGCGGGGGCATGGCTTCCTTACTTGTGCTGTAGTAACACAGCCACATAGAGCCACGCTCCTTCTTTCACAGTCTTACCAAATGAAAGCAACAAAATGCTTTAAGCATTTAATGCCCCCGCTCCAAAATCTGAAAGTATGACCATTAAAATCTCAACTGTAACCAGATGAGCTTCTGCCTTACTTTAAAATAAATACTCTAATTACCTTTAAGTATTTTTTCTATCAAGTATAAATGGGTCTTAGAGATTTCCTAACTATAAACATGCCAATGACATGTCTCTGTCCATTATTCATTCTTTTTTGGTAGTGTAAAAAAAAATAATTAATAATAAAGCAAGCTGGGTCTATCAGGTTTTATGGACAACTTTTGAATAATATTACCACCAGCCAGTCTATGAGAAATTCTGTTTTGTTTCTGTATATTAAACTTCCTTTTTGTTACACTTTAAAAAAAAAAAGAAAAGAAAAAAAATTTCAAAGTCAGCCCGGCTACTTTGTCTTTTACATTGTCCTAGAGAAATTTTTCAGGAGGGAATTCAACTTGAATAGACAGAGATATTATCAAATATCATTGTGTTAATATGCTACAGACTTAACTCTTAGTCTACACACTGCTAAACATTCAAATGAAAGGAAAAATTCACATGCTCCCACAGTAGAAATCCTTGGTAACATGTAAAAAAAAAATATATATATATATACACACCATCATTGAGCAGCAATGTTAGAAGTAACTTCTACTTTTCAAAGAAGTAGGAAGTGAACACGACAATGATATGGGGCCAAGTAGGTCCTGCAATAAAAAATCAGAGGCCCTATTTCACTTCGTCCTGTTTTAGCATTCAGTCAGGTGCTGTTTCTTTAAGCAATTCACTTATTTATTTGGTTCTCAGTGTGGAGTTGTTCGTTATCTCCTCAGCCACATGAAATACGTCTCTCATAAAGAAATCAGTAAAAGCGTGAAGGGACAATAAAAATACATGCCGGCAGCCAAGAATACTCTCTGGCAAAGTTACCTTTCAGACGTGAAGGAGAAATAAAGGCTTTCCCAGAAAAACAAAAGCTGAGGGAGCTCACCACGACGGGACCTGCCTTACAAGAGGATTTCAAAGGAACTCTTCAGATTGAAACAAACACACACAAAAAATGAAAGCACACAAAACTCTGATTAAGGTGATAAACAAGCAGCTGGAATTAGAATATCATAACTCCTTTTTGGCATAGTATATTAGACTCCTAACTATATCCTAAATGTTAAAGGAAAAGAGCATCAAAAGAACTATCACTACTAAAGCTCGGGATGAAATCATAGCTTACAAAGAGGTAGCTTGTGACATCGAAAATACCAGAGGAGAGGAGCAAAAAGGATGACAGGTGAAGAAAAAGTGCTATCAATCAGTAGAGAACAGACTTTTTTCTATGAGATGCTTTATGGAAACCCCATTGTAATTGCATGGCAAAAATCTAAAGCAGAGACATGAAACATAAAAAGTGGGGAGAATAAGGAGATCATCCTGGAAAACCACCAACTGGCACAAGTAGACAGAAACAAAGACAAAGAAACCTGGAAAGACAAAATGGCCAGTAGTAAATGCTTACATATTAGTAATCACCCTCAGGGAAAATGGACTGAACTCACCAATCAAAAGGCACAGAGTGGCTGACTGGGTAAAAAAGCAAATATGGTGCCTACGGGGAGCTCACTTGAGCTCCCGAGACACGTACAGGATCAAAGTGAAGGAACGCAAGATGATACTCCAAGCAAACAAATGAAAAGAAGGCAAGTGTAACCGTACTTCTATCGGCCAAAACAGACTTTAAGCCAAAAGGGTCACAGAGACAAGGAAGGTCATGAAATGATGACAAAAGGGCCAGTATATCAAGAAGATAGAGCAATCATAAATATACATGCTTGCTACCCACACTGGAACTTCAAACCATATTAAGCAATTAATGAGGGATCATAAGGGAGAAATAGACAATAATACAATAATTGTAGGGGACTCTAATACCCCACCATCTGCAGTGGATAAATCACCTAGACAGAAAGTCAACAAGAAAAGTTTGCACTTGAACCTGGCTTTAGAACAAATGGACTCAGCAGACATATACAGAACATTACACCCAACAGCAGCAGAATACACATTCTTCTCAAGAGCACGTGGAACATTCTCCAGGATCAATCCCATGTTAGGCCACAAAACAAATCTTAGCAAATTGAAGAAAGCTGAAGTCATACCAGCTGTCTTCTCTGACCAAGATCGGATGAAACTGGAAATCAACAAGAGGAAAGTAAAAAGATCTACAAATAGGTGAAACTAAACACACTTCTAAACAACCGCTGGGTCAAAGAAGAAATCAAAAGGGAAATAAAAAATTGTCTTGAAAACACAACATATCGAATATTATGGGATGCATAAAAGCAAATCCAAGAAGAAAGTTTATGACTATGAACACATACACTGAGAAATTAGAAAGATCTTAAATAACCTAACTTCATAAGGAACTTTTTAAAAAAAGAAAAAGTGAGCCTATAGTTAGCAAAAGGAAGGAAACAAGTATCAGAGCAGAAATAAATGAAATAGAGACCAAAAAATCAATAGAAAGGATCAACCAAACCAAGAACTGGTTCTTTGAAAAGATAAACAAAATTGAAGCCTTTAGCTAGACTAAGGAAAAATGAGAGAAGGCTCCAAGAAAAAAAGCATGAAAGAGGAAACATTACAACTGATACTACAGAAATACCTAGAATTATGAGACTACTATGAACAGTTATATGTCAAGAAATTACATAAACTAAAAGCACTGCATTTCTAGAAACGCACAACCTATTGAGACTGAGACAGGAAGAAGTAGAAAATCTGAACAGACCAATTGTGAGTAAAGAGATTGAATCAGTAATCAAAAAACTCCCGACACAAAAAAATCTCAGGACCAGATGGCTTCCAAACGTTTAAAGAAGAATTAACACCAATCCTCCCCCAAATTTTCAAAATATCAAGAAGGAGAAACACTTTCAAACTCTTTCTGTGAGGCCAGCATTACTTTGCTAGGAGACCACAAGAAAGAAAACTATAGGCCAGTACCCCTGATGAACATAGATGCAAATATTCTCAAGAAAATATTAGCAGAGTGAATTCAGGAACACATTAAAAGGATTATTATACACGATGACCAAGTGGGATTTATCCCTGGGATGTAAGGATATTTCAACATATGCAAGTCAACAAATGCAAATACATTGCATCAATAAAACAGTAAATATCACGTAATCATCTCAATAGACAAAAATCATTTGACAAAATACAACACCCTTTCATAATTAAAAAAAAATAAGCAAACCTTTAACATGGGTACAGAAGGACTATAACTCAGCATGATAAAGGTCATATATGACATACCAACAGCTAACATCACACTCACTGGAGAGACATTAAAAGCATTTCCTCCAACATCAGGAAAAAAGCAAGGAGACCTACTCTCAGCACTCTTATCCAAGACAGTCTTGGAAGCCCTAAGCCAGAGCAATTAGGCAGGAAATAAAAGACATACACATTGGGAAGAAAGAAGTAAAATTATCATTATTTGCAGATGATATGATCTTAAATATAGAAAATCCTTAAAAATCAGTTAAAAATATTGAAATTAACAATTTCAGTGAAGTATCAAGATACAAAATCAGTTACATTCCTTTACACTAATGATGAATCCTCTGAAAAAAGCAGGAAAACCATCACATTCACAAGAGCATCAAAAAACAATATTCTTAGGAATAAATCTAACCAAGGAAGTGAAAGATCTCTACAACGAAAACTATAAAGCTTTGCTGAAAGAAACTGAGGAAGACACGAATAAATGGAAAGGCATCCTGTGTTCATGGACTAGAAGAATTAATATTGTTAAAATGACTATACATTGTATAAAATGACTATACATAGAAAGTGATCTACAGATTCAGTGCAGCCACTTTCAAAATACCAAAACATTCTCCACAGAAATAAAAGAAACAACCTTAAAATTTGTGTGGAAGCACAGAAGACCCCAAACAGCCAAAACAATCCTGAGGATAAGAACAAAGTTGAAGGCATCACACTTCCTGATTTCAAACTACATGACAAAGCCATAGTAATAAAAACAATACAAAAATAGATGACATCAACCAATGGAGCAAAATAGCCCAGAACTAAACCCTGGCCTATACAGTCAAATAATGTTCAGAACAGGCACCAGGAACACGCCACAGGGAAAGGACAATCTCTTCAACAAATGGTTCTGGGGAAACTAGAGGGAAAACGTGCCGAACAATGATGTTGGACCCCTATCACAAAACTCGCAAAAACTAACTCAAGATAGATCAAAGACTTAAAGATAACACCTGATACCATAAAATTCCTACAAAAAAAGATAGGGAAAAAAACTCATCAATAATGGTCTTGGTAATAATTTTTTTGGCACGACAAACAGCAATAACAAAAATTTAACAGATGGGACTATCTCAAACTCAAAAGGTTTTGCACAGCAAGGGAAACAACAAATTAAAAGGACAGCCTACAGAATGGGGAAAAATTTCTGCAATCCATATATTGGATTAAGGGTTAATATCCAAATCTGTAAGGAACTCAGTCAACTCAATAACAACAACAACAACACGAAGTAGAGAGTCTGATTAAAGATGGGCAAAAGAACCAAACAGACATTTCTCCAAAGAGGACATCAAAATGGCCAACACACACATGCTCAATATCACTAATCACCAATAAAGATGCTCAATATCACTAATCATCAGGGAAAGGCAAATCAAAACCATGCTATCGCCCCCCCCCCCCCCCCCCCCCCCGTTAGAGTGGCTGTCATCAAGAAGCCAAGAGACCACAGGTGCTGACGAGGACATGGTGAAAAGGCAACCCTTATACACAGTTGGGAGAAAAGATAAATTGATCCGACCACTATGGGAAACAGCATAGAGGTTCCCCTCAAAATTAAAATGAGTATACCATGTGATCCAGCAATTCTACTTTCAGGTATTTAATCAAAGGAAACGAAAACAGAATTCTGACAAGATATATGTACTCCCATGTTTATCTGCAGCACTATTCATAATAGCCAAGATACGAAAACAGCACAAATGCCTATCAATGGATGAATGAATGAAAAGATGTGGTGCATATACACAATGGAATATTATTCAGCTGTGAAAAAGGAGAATATCCTCCCATTTGCACCAACACGGATGGACCTTGAGAACATTATGCTAAGCGAGATAAGTCAGACAGAAAAAGACAAGTACTATATGATCTCACCTCTGTATGGAATCTAGAAAAGTTAGACCTGTAGAAAACAGACAGTAAAATGGTGGTTACCAATGGGTGGGAGGGGGTGAGGGGTAAGAGTGATGGTATTTAAGACTGCAGACTTGTAATGAGTAGTAAAGAGATCATAGCTAATGTGCTGTAAATATTATACTGTAATTATGTAATGTGACTATCAGTACATTGGTAATCATTAAATATAAGAATGTACCAAAGTCACATACTGTATAGCTTATTAAATTTACACAGTGCTGCACATTGAATTTATTCAGTAAGAAAAAAAGGAGGCTGGCTGGTCTGTGGGCTATTAATATTTTCCATTTATGTTATTATTCAACAAATATTTGCTGGGCACTGTGCAGAAGTGATTAAAGTCTGAGCAGTGTATGGTCCCAGGAACTCCATCCAATAGGGCAAATGGACACAGAATCTATTATTATAACACAGTGCGGCGAATGGAACAGATATACATACACACGATATTGTAGGTCCTCAATTAAAGAGCATCCGTGGCAGTTTCAAAGTTAGCCCAAGCTTACTGGAGGAAATGCTACTTGATTACCTCTTAAAATATGCAAGAGTTGATCAAACAAAGGATAAGAAAGGGAGTTTTCCAGGTAGAAGGGATAGCATGAGCAAAGTTTCAGATGGGGAAAAACAGCCTACCACGTGCCAGGGTCTGTAACAAGTTTGGTGCTGGACAACAAGTGGTAAGAGATCAAATTGGAGGGAAGGCAGGGACCAGGGAGAGGAGGACCTGACTGTCAGGGAGTCTTGTGACTTTGGGGAGCCTCCACTATGTTTTCGTCAAAGGAGACAGGCTTTTAGACAGATCACTTTGGTGGTCATGGAAGATGGACTTGGCAGGGATAAGACTGGAGACCGAGAAACCAACTTGGAGCTGTCACAGTGGCCCAGGTCAGGGATGATGACAGATTGGAAGGTAGAATAAAGGATATACATTCCAGGAGTATCTCTGATGTACAAGGTGAAAAGGAGAGCAGGCACAAGAATGATTGCCAGGTTTTTGCTTTGGGTGATTAGGTGATGAACGCTATACCAAGTAGAGGCGGCTATACAAAGTGGAAGGAAATAAGCAGATTTGTGACTTTCAGTTCCTTGTAAAGGTCCAGATAGGTAAAGATCTTACAAAGATACCCAGAAGGCAGTCTGAAGCCGGTTAGCCTGGTGATATGAATTGGGAGCTTTTCAGACTCCAGAGAACAGTTGAGATCGAGCACGTAGATGAAGCCACCAAGGAGATGCCCTGTAGATAGGAGGACAGGGGGTGGTGATGTAGGGACCGTGGACTGTACCACAGATAAAGGAACACTGAGAGAGATAAAGGACAGACTGTCAAACCACAGGGTCATAGAAGCCAATGGAATCCATTTTCAAGAAGAAAAGCACCATCAACAGAGCCATATGTGGCTTAAACTAACAGTGAAATGAGAATGGAATGATGTCCATTAGATTTGGAAGTTGGGATATCACTGCTGACTTGGAGATGTGGACAAAAATGGTGGGCTGGAGGCCAGGGGGCAGTAGGCAAAGGAGTGAGTGGGGGCGATGAAGTCAAGTCAGAGGGTCTAGATTACACCATCGAGAAGTTATGTTCGAAAAGTAGAAACTGCCCCGTATGTACAGAGAGCAAACTGATGGTCACCAGAGGGGAGGGGCTCGCGCAGGGTGCGGGACACTGCGGGACTGCAGGCTGGTCCATATAAAGAGAACTTTGGAGATGCGCTGACTACAAAACCAGCAGGCTAAGGTTTTGAATAATACTTCACTAGTCCCAACTGAGTTGGCCTGGAATTAGGGAAAGATTCGAACCAGCAAACAGAAGGTCTACACGCGTCAGAGCTGAGGGTAGATAGAGAGATTTGGGACTTGTCTTTAAGATGGAAATGTTTGGGGGGGGGGCAGTTTGGTTTTTGGTTTTTTGGTTGGTTTTTTTTTTTTTTTTGCTTTTTAAATGAGAAATCAGTGACAGTTCTGGAAGTGACACTGTGTGTGTTGGGGGTGGGGGCGGCTGACCCCACCTCCTGAACCAGGTGGGTAGATTGCGGTGGCAAATAACATGGCAGCACTTCTGGAGAAGCTGTGGCCTCAGGAAGGGTAAGGATTTAGATAAGGCTAAAGGCTACAGGCTGAGCCTCGAGGAGACACGGATGGCCTGGTGGAGAAGTCCAAGGGCCAGAGTAGCTGGGGGCTTGTTCAGGACAGAGGAAGGCAGCCTGGATATGAGAGGATGGGGGAGTTTGGATAATCAGAACGGAAGCTCATTTAGGGGGACAGTTTCCAAAGAAGAAGGGTTCTCACAGCCTCTGGGGACTAATGGGGTGCTCAAAGAATTCCGCAGGAACGTTAACTCTCGGCGCACATGTGAGCTGAGGTGGTGCAGGAGCGGTGAGGACAGCAGGTGCTGGAGGTAGTTTGTCCACATCCCCTGAGGCCCCAGTGGCAGAGAACTCATTTCAGGCAGCGGAAGGACCCAGGAAAGCATCCTCTGTAGGTGCCCAACCCAGGACATCGGCATGTTTTCAAATGTGTCCTATCAGGTTATGTCTATATTGCGGAACGAAGTAATGGTTGGGTTAATATAAATGTTCTTTGCAGTCTAGTGAATTTCTTTCCCGAAACTAACTTATTTTCTTTATTTTTATCCACATGGATATTATTCCTACAGGACTTACTGGCCAGACTTGGATGGGAAAATAAGAGAAGCATTAGTTTTGCGAAGCGTTAAAGTTCGACTCCTTTTAAGCTTCTGGAAGGAGACTGACCCCCTTACATTTAACTTTATTTCATCTCTTAAAGCTATTTGCACTGAAATAGCCAACTGCAGTTTGAAAGTTGTAAGTATGACACTGACTTCAGTATTATTACATGAAAAGGGCTGATTCCCTCCCCACGTCCGTGAGAGCTGTAGACACACGCATTCGCGTAAACTGCCGATTACGAACCAGGATGACGGTCTCTGACAGGGAGAAAATATTTCAAAAGTAGTATTTTTTTCAAGACAGACCCACGAGAAAACGCACGTTTGCTGGAGCCCTCCCGGCCTCGCCCTGTTTGCACACACCACACCGTCGGGTCCTCTCTGCTTTGTGTGAACTGCCTCGTTCGCCTGCCATTCCGCCATCCCTGTTTCTAAGTCTGTGACCAACAGAGGAGTAGCACGTGTCCTCCCCAGTGCCGCCCTGCCCCCGCCAACCCCGGAGTCCCCCCAGCCTGAGCTCCAGTCCCTCCCGCCATGTGCTAATCCACATACTTTGAGGGAGGCGAGATTGGGAACGGGCTTTACTCTCAGTGTGGCTATGCCTAAGCTCATCTTTGACTCTCCTCGGGTCCTCACACATGATGCCCTCTTCCTCCCCTCTGGCCCTTTGCACACATCACCGTTCCCTGTGCCTACAGCACTCTCCTCTCCTCCTCCGTGCCTTATCTGAGTAAGGCCCGCTAGTCCTTCAGGGCTCACATTTTCCAACCTCTACTGCAGTCATTCGGCAAATGTACCCTGAGGTCCTACTGCATGCCAGGCACCCTTCCGGGTGATGGGTCTGTGCTCCATGCAGTCTTTAGGGACCAAGATGACAGGGGCACCACCATCCACTCTGACACATAGCTTCCAAGGTAGTCCCAAGCCCACGCAAGAGAGACAATGGAGGACTGCCCGTGACGCATTTATGGGGCGGACCTGGGGGTGGTGAAGATCCCTTTCGCCTTTCTTCTGCTGCTCAGAAGTCACTCATCTGGCCACACCTAATGGCAGGGGAAGGGCGTGTTCCCAAAAAGACAAAGAAACAGGTCTGTGGATCATCAGTCTGCAATTCTGGGCACCCACCCAGAGAACCCTCATCCCCCATGGGTACTGCACAGCGCCAAGTTCAGGACCTCCCAGAGACGTGCAGTTCTGGACCTCGTCATTCAATAAACAGAAACTAAAAATAAAACAATTACCCACGAGACCCAAAACCCAGGCTGAAGTTATCTCCTCCCCATATAACGGGGACAGGAGGAGGCCAGTTAAATGTACGTACCAGTAGCCACAGCCAAAAGTTTTGCTGTACATAATTCCCAAACGTGACCAATATGCTTCCTTGCCCCTATACCTCTGCCTTTGCCTCCTTTCCCTCTCTCCTTCTCCCCCTCTCTCTCTCCTCTCTTTTATGGTGGCTTCATTCAGGTCATCAGACTTGGGTGGAAAGATTATGCCAATTATGATTACTCCAGTTATCAGATCTTTGCTACAGGACTGAGTCTTAAGTAGCCTCGATCACTTAAAGGATTTTTCAAACTAATTTTCTACTTTTGGGCTCCTGGCACAATCAGTTTTTCCAACCCTTTGAAATACCAGATTTCTACTGTATCTGTTCTCTTTCCTATCTGCTTACAAGCCAGCAAATCTGTCTCTGAGCTCATGCATCTCCTCTGATAACTTCCTAAAAGCACTAATAACAAACAACATATACTTCTAACAATTTGCTTCCCATCCCAAGCCAGAGGGTTTTTTTGTTTTGTTTTGTTTTTTGGTGGCGGGAGTAGGGAGGTGGTGCTTGGTCTTCCTTCCAAATTAATGGAGGTTATGGTTTTACCAAATATTTTGCCACTGCTTTGTTCTCTATTCTTTCCATCCTGCAATACCAATTTCCTTTTTACCTGCTGCCCATTGGGTAAACCGTTGCTACATCTTTTAAGTTTTTATCATCGCTATATGGCACCATCTCATTTCACTTTGCCTAGATGTAGTAAGTGCTTAATTTTTTTTTTTTAAATGAAGGGATTTCTTAAGTTCCTGAGTGTAGACAGTTGGACAGACGCTGAATTACATACTTTATATGTACTACCCACTATTCACAATTACACACTGAAGCAGGAACATTTATATTGTAAAGACACAGAAATTTATATTGTAAAGACTTGAGAAGCTACATATCCGACTTAACATTTATCTATATTTTTGGTTGACCCCAGAAATATGTTAACTCATTCATACCATTAAATATTTTTTAAAGTTGAAGTTATCAATAATTAGGATTTACTGTAGATTTCAAAAACTTACGCTTCTCATGTAGATTTCATTTTAATCTCCCTAACATTCTGATAATACTGATGGAAAATAGAAATTTTTATCTCCATTTCATTGGTTTTTCTGAACTATGATAGCCATGCACATCTATGAGTTCACAAATCAGTATTAGAAATAGAAACAGGTCTGTGAAGCCTGCAGCTGACATCTTACTCAATGATGAAGAACTGAGAGCTTTTCCTTTAAGATCAGAAACAAGACAAGGGTTCCAGCTCTTACCATTCCTATCCAACATAGTACTGGAAGTCCTAGCCAGAGCAATTAGGCAAGAAAAGAAAATAAAAAGTATCAATTGACAAGGAAAAAGCAAAACTGTCTCTATTTGCAGATGATTTTATATATAGAAAATCCTGAAGACTCACCCCAAAAAATGTTGGATTTAATCAATGAATTCAGCAAAGTTGCAGGATACAAAATTAAAATACAAAAATCAGTAGAGTTTCTACACACTAACAATGACATTTCTGAAAAAGAAATAAAGACATGGATCCCATTTATACTAGCATCAAAACAATAAAATACTTATGAATAAACTTAACTAAGGAGAGGAACAATCTATGCTGAAAACTATAAGACCTTGATGAAAGAAATCGAAAACAATGCAAAAAAAAATGGAAAGGTATCCCACATTCATGGATTAGAAAAATGAATATTGTTAAAATGTCAATACAACCAAAAGCCATCTATAGGTTCAATCAATCCTATCAAGATTCCAATGGCATTTTTACAGAAGTAGAAAAAAACACTCATAAAATTTATGTGGAACTGCACAAGACTCTGAGTAGCCAAAGGAATCTTGAGAAAGAAGAACGAAGAAGGAAGTATCACACTTCCCAATTTCAAGCTATACTATAAAGCTATGGTCATCTAATATGGTACTGGCAAAAAAAAAAAAAAAAAAAAATAGACCAAAGGAATAAGAACCAGAGCTCAGAAATAAACCCAAGCATATACAGCCAACTAATATTTGACAAGGAAGCCAGGAATACTCAATGGAGAAAAAATCATCTCGTCAACAAATGGTGTCAGGATAACTGGATATTCACATGTAAAAGAATGAGACTGGACCCAAATCATATACCATTCACAAAAATTAACACAAAATGGATTAAAGGCTTAAATATAAGACCTGAAACTATGAAACTCCTAGAAGAAAACACAGAAACGAGGTTTCTTGACATGGATTAGGGTAATGATTTTTTCGATTGACACTTAAGATATAAGCAACAGAATCAAAAAGAAACAAAGTGAAAAGACCACCTATGGAAGGGGAAAGATATTTGCGAAGCATCTATCTGATAAGGGCTTAATATCCAAAATACATCAAAAACTCATACAACTGAATAGCAAATAACCCAATTAAAAAACAAAGGAAAAAAAAAAAAAAGGACCTGAATAGACATTTCTCCAGAGAAGATATACAAAAGGCCAATAGGTACATGAAAAGATGCTCAACATTGCTAGTCATTAGGGAAATGCAAATCAAAACCACTATGAGATATGTTAGGACAGCCATCATCAAAAAGACAAGAGATAACAAACACTGGTGAGGATGTGGAGAAAAGGGAGCCCATGTGCACCATTGGCAGGAACGTAGATTGGCACAGCCACTATGAAAAATAGTACGGAGAATCCTCAATAAATTAAAAATAGAACTACCATATGATTCAGCAATTCTATTTATAGGAATATATCCAAAGGAAACTAACTAAAACACTAACTCAAAAAGGTATCTGTACCTTCATATTCTTAGCAGCAATATTCACAGTAGCCAAGGCATAGAAACAACTTAAGTGCCCATCAGTGGATGAATGGATAAAGAAGTGGTGGTATACCTATACCATGGAGTATTATTCAACCATAAAAATGAGGAAATACTACCATTTTTGACAACACAGATGGACCTTGAAGGCATGATTCTAAGTGAAATAAGTCAGAGAATGACAAATACTATATGATATCATTGTACATGTCACCTAAAATTTAAAAACAAAACACAAAGTCATAGAAAAAGAGATCAGACTTGTGGTTACCAGAGAGGGGGGCGTAAAGGTAGGGGAGCCAAGGAATTGGAGGAAGGTGGTCAAAGGGTACAAATTTCCAATTACAAGGTAAGTACTAGAGACTTAACGTACCCCACGATGACTACAGCTAACACTGCTACATGATAATGCAGAAGAGTTGCTAAGAAAATAAATTCTAAGAGTTCTCATCACAAGGAGAAATTCTGCTTATGCTTTTCTTCTTTCTTATCTTTTTACTGTACCTATATGAGAAGATAGATGTTAGCTGGATGTATTGTGGGTCATCATGTCACCGTATGTGTAAATCAAAGCGTCATGCAGTACAACTTCAATTTATACAGTGATAGATGTCAATTACTCCTCAGTGAAAATTAGGAAAGAAGAAACAGGTCTATGATCACTACTATGGATCTATTTTCCACACCAGATTTGCAAGTGAATGGGATAACCAGGAGTGGGATCAGGGCACTGACCTCAGTTTGGAATCAGATAATCAGGGATTAGAGGAAACACTGGTATGGTCCCTGAAAGCCAGGCAGACACCCAGGAGAATAGTGTTGGTTGGTGTTCAGTCCCTTTCCACAGACGAGAGAATCTTGGGGGTCGTTTCAGCTCAGGGATGGCATTTTCTAGATAATTGAAGTGGCATATGGCACACCATGGAAAATCAAGTGAAGCATTGTATTCCCAGTGCGTAGCAGGATGCTGGCACAAAGCATTCAAAACATATGAAAAGATGAATGGATGGATGGATGGATGAAATCAAAAAAGGCAGCGATGAAGAGTGTTCAGGAAGGATCTGTGAACCAGGGAGTGAAGGGAGCATGAAGTAATGTGGATGTGGAGTCATTTTAGGCATTTTCCCTAACCAGGGTGTGCTGGAGAAGGGTTAAGAATCTGCCAGATGAGGGGCGCCTGGGTGGCTCAGTTGGTTGGGCAACTGCCTTTGGCTCAGGTCATGATCCCGGAGTCCCGGGATCGAGTCCCATATCGGACTCCCGGCTCTGCGGGAAGTCTGCTTCTCCCTCTGACCTTCTCCCCTCTCATTCTCAGTCTCTCGCTCTCTAATAAATAAATAAATAAATCTTTTAAAAAAAAAAAGAATCTGCCAGATGAGGTCATTCACTCAGAGGTCGGTATACTTGCAGTTAGAGGAGCGCCACTGTCAGACTTCACGAGTTTAGCAGCGTTGTAAAACACTGGTCTGATTATGACTTAGATATGACAATGCCAACAGATCAGGAGATGACAGCCATTGGAAAGAGTTTTATTCCCAGATCTCAAGAGAAGGGGACAATAGGGAAAGCCCCAGGGTGATCTGGGAGGCAGGAGTGAGGGAAGCATGGACAAGAACTTTGGTTTGGGTTTACAGGGTTGGGGAAGAGGCAAAGCAGGGTAAGCCCCCTTAGGACTGGCAAGACGGAATGATTTCGGGGGGCTCTTGGGCCACCCAGGGGCTGTCCCTAGTTGTCTGGTACCCGACCCCGGTGCAAGTGGGTAGTGACCTAGAGTGTGAGCCCTTATACAAAGGAGGTGGTTCAGGGTATGGGCCAAGAACTCTTTGGTTTACGAATGAGAAGTGTTCTCACAGGCAAGTTGTGTGCTATCTCCAGGAATTAGCCAGCCCTCGGAGAGGGCAGTCCCTCCAGACTCAGCATGGCTCAGATGTCAAAGCATCAGGACACAGAAAAGACGATGACACGACTAATACAAGCAGAAGCAGAGGGGAGAAAGTCTGGAGCCCGCCACACAGGGTGCCTTTGCTCCCCTCTTCTCGAAGACACTGCCAGCTGAAATTGCCATCATGAAATATTTATTTCATTTCTCTCATTTAAGATAAGCAAGAAATTACAAGGAAAGTAGAATCCATCCTTGTATTCTCTACGCAGTCAAGAGCTCGCCTTTGATGGCGGGTCATCCTGTGAGCTCGGTCACAGTTCGGGTCTCATCTGAACAGTTCCCAGTTCCAGCGGATTCTGGAAACACCGGCCCACCTACCTCCACTGTCAGCCCCCTCTCTTAGCCCACCCCCCCCCCAGAGCCCCGGGCCTGAGAGGTGCCTTTGGGGTCACATTAAAGTTGAAATTCAAGATTCACGGTTTGAAATGGTGATTTGTTTTTGACTTGCAGATTAAAAGAGCTTGTAGACCACGGTGTTGAGAGGCAAAGCATTTGTTCCCTTGGCAAAATCTCTTTTGACCTTTGCAAATCCCTGGCTGAATCAGCTAGTCACTGACACAGGGCCTGCTGCTTTTTATAACGCGTGCAACACAGAGGAATATTCATTCGGTTCATTGGCATGCGCGACAGAAAGCACCCGGAGGCGGACCTCAAATACCAGTGCACCCTGATGAATAAGACAACAGAGAATTAAAGAACCTTCTGGCCCTCACCCTGTTGAAAGAAGGAATTTTATGCTCATTTTGCAGCTCCAAAGTGTTAATTCTAGACCTAGTTGAGCATGCTAATTTCCCCTCTTGTTGCCCATATAGATGGGAGAACAAAAATAGCGTCATCTATATGAAGCAACAAGATGGTAGCTTTAATAACCCAGTCAGAGGTCGGCTGTGGATATTTGGATAAGAAACCCTTTTGTGCTCCTGAACAAAACCAAAAACGTTCCCTATTTACCTGCTTTCTTGATTTGTTTATTTTTGTGTCTTACAGAAGTTTTTCGATCTGGAAAGGGAGAATGTGTGTGCTACAAAAGAACAAAGGGATCACACCTTTCCTAAATTAAATCGCAACAAGTACATGGTGACGGATGGCGCAGCTTACATCGGTAGGTGTCGGGGCTGTTGGGCTCCTTGGGGGATCCCGCAGGGCAAGGCTGGTCCCACCGTGTTCTCCGTACGCTGCGGGGCCCTGGAGGAAACAGGACGGGGAGGGCGAACAGCCCCCTGAACTGAACATCTCCTCTAGGGCTTGGTTCAAGTACTGAGGACATCATGGAAGATGCTTTTAGTAAGTGTTTTCAGAAACTCTTTGGTCCACTTGCCTCATGTTATAGGTGAGTGGCTGGTGAAAGTCAGGTCCCAGGGGCGCCTGGGGGGCTCAGTCGGTTAGGCATCTGCCTTCAGCTCAGGTCATGGTCTCTGGGTCCTGGGATCGAGCCCCGCATCGGGCTCTCTGCTCAGCGTGCGGTCTGCTTCTCCCTGTGCCCCTCACCCTGCTCGTGTTCTCTCCCTCTCTCTCTCAAATAAATAGAATTAAAAAAAAAAAAATGAGTCTTGAGGGCTCCCTTCCCACCCACCGTACCCCAGCCAGCCTGTCTTGAGTCACGGGAGGTTGACTCAGTGGCAGCTCAGCACAAGAAGGAGCACTGCCTGGACAGCCGTCCCACCTCTTGCCATTCTGTAAATGTCTGCCCTCGGAGAACTTACTTCCGCGCTCTAAACCTCAACATCCTCCTCTGTACAATGGGGCGAATAATCGTTTCTACTTCATCGGGTGAAATTTAAGCGGAATAATACACGCAGAGCACCTCGTACAATTAGAACCCCCAGCACGTTACCTGACTCATGTTAGCTGTGATTTTTAAGGTAATAACACTCCCGATGCCGAAATCACACCCAGTGGTGGAATTACTACGTGTCTGTCCGTGCTCCTTTCCTACGGTGTCCGTGGGTCCAGGGCAATCCCTTAGTTAGCACCACCAGCAGCAGAGCGGACGTTGTTATCTATAAAAGAAGGGACGTAAATCCCAGAACGGCAGTGTGGCTATTACATTGTGCAGATGACGTGGCAGGCCCAAAGCAGAACAGAAAAACGTGTGTGGAATGAAGGACTATGGAATGTGGGTGTGTTTTTTTCTCCCCTCGTTCAGTGAGTGAGTAAAGAGTATGGCCTTTCTGCTTTGTAAAAGCACCTTTTCCAAAAGTACTTTGTAAAAGTACCCCCTCATACCTCACTTGTTTTGTTTTTTTGTTGTCCTAAGATTTTATTTATTTGACAGAGAAGGAACGCAAGTAGGCAGAGCTGCAGGGAGAGGGAGAAGCGGACTCCCCGCCAAGCCAGGAGCCCGATGTGAGGCTCGATCCCAGGACCCTGGGATCATGACCTGAGCCGAAAGCAGCCGCTTAACCGACTGAGCCACCCAGGCACCTCTGTGCCTCTGTTTTCTTATCTATAAAATGGGGAGAAAAGTATCCACGTTTTGGTGGTGGTAGGGGGATTAAAAGAGATAATATAGGGAAAGCTCCAAACACCGGCGCTCATCTGTCTCAATCCTTAGTAAATATGGATTTTTGGCTCCCTCTTTTCTTCTCCTCGTATAATATATTTTTAAAATAGACTTTTTTTTTTTGAGCACTTGGGTTCGCAGCAACACTGAACAGAAAATACAGAATTCTCACATTCCCTCGGCTGCCTCACACACGTACGCACAACCCCATTATCAGCCTCCCGCCACAAAGTGGTACATTGGCTACAATGGGTGAGCCTATACTGATCTGATGTCCAGCAGGGGTTCGCCATTGACGCGACATCCTATGGGTCCTGACAAATGGGTAATGACGGGCATACACGATTACAGTGTCATAGTCATTTCACTGTCCTATCAGTCCTCTGTGCTCCTTCCCTCCCTGCCAGCTCCTGGCAACCACTATCTTTTTACTGTCTCCACTGTTTGGGCTTTTCCAAGATATCACGTGGTTGGAATCATATAGTGTATATCCTTTCCAGGTTGGCTTCTCTCACTTAGCAATATGCATTTAAGCTTCCTCGGTGTCTTTGGATGGCTCGATAGCTCATTTCTTCTTCGCGCTGAATAACATTCCACTGTCTGGGAGGGATCGCAGTTTATCCACTTACCTTCGGGACATCTTGGTCGCTTCCAAGTTTTGGCAATTATGAACAAAGCTGCTGTAAACATTCACATGCACGTCTTTGTGTGGAGATGTTTTCAACCCCGCTGGGGAATGGCAAGCAGCGTGACTGCCCGACCCAATGGTAAGATGACATTGAGTTTTGGGAGAAACTGCCGAACTGTCTTCCAAAGTGGCTCCACCATTTTGAGTTCCCTCCAGCAGTACCTGAGGGTCCCCATTGCTCCACATCCTCGCCAGCATTTGGTGGTGTCAGTGTTCCAGATTTTGGCCATTCTGGTAGGTGTGTAGTGTACCTTATTGTCTTAATCTGCATTTCCCTGATAATAGATAGGGAGCACTTCTTTATATGCTTTTTTGTCATCTGAGTATCTTCTTGGATAAGGTGTCTTTGGCCCATTTTTTTCATCAGGCTTTTCATTTTCTTATTGTTGAGTTTTAAGAGTTCTTTGTGTATTTGGGATAAACGGTCTTTTATCATGTGTGTCTTCTGCAAACATCTGTTCCCAGCCTGTGGCTTATCTCTTCATTCTCTTGACAGTGTCTTTCACAGAGGAAACATTTTGAATTCTAATGAAGTCCAGCTTATCGATGATTTCTTTCCTGGATCGTGCCTTTGGGGTTGTGTCTAAAAAGTCCTCACCAAACCCAAGGTCATCTAGATTTTATTTGTCATTTTCTAGGAGTTTTATAGTTTTGCATTTTACATTTTTCTCTGATCCGCTGAGAGTTATTTTTTTGTTAACAGTGGAGGGTCTGTGTCTAGATTCCCTTTTTTGCAGGTGGATGTCATTGTTCCAGCACCATTGTTGAAAAGACTAGACTCACCCCCTCATGCTGCCTTTGCTCCTCTGTAAAGATCAGTTGACTATATTTACAAGGGTCTATTTCTGGCTCTCTATTATAACACATTTATAAATGAGTTCATTTTACACACAGCATTTTGGCACAACATTAATTCCCTAGAGCGAGGCCTAGTTCTTGTATAAAAATATTTAAAGAGCATCCAGAGGGAAAATTCACTGATAATTTAAATAATTATCAGCATGTTCTGGAAATCTCTTAAGTCATCACTCAGATACCAGCTGAGAATGCCGAATTAAGAAAAATCCACACTAGACCTCGCACGGAATTATAGCTCATTAAATCTTCACGAGAGTTAACAGAAGATTCCCCAAACAGTATCAACTCTCTAATCTTGAATTCTCTGGAGTATATTTGAGTCTGGCTTGGCACATTCGTCCAGAAGATGGTTTGAATTGTTTGAGGGCTGACGAGGGGGCAGTGGGTTAATCAGAGGCACGCAGAAGGCTCACTGAGGCACATATACCTTCCCAGTGAGCCTGTCGATACCTGTGCCGTGGTTCCCGGGGATGGCCCCACGCATGCATTCAGGAAGCTGGGATGGCGGTCTCAGCACTGGGTGGAACACTGTCCTAGTTGAGAAAATACTGATGCAGGTACGAGATCCTGAAGTTGAGCCAAACCACAAGGAAGTCAGAGGTGGGAAAACGTGATCACAACAGTAGAGGATTGCCTCTGTGGGCCTGAGAAAGAGCTGCCTCGTGCTGGAATTCTGGAGAAGAACCTAATTAAAGCTTTGGAGAATCAAGGGTGCAGGATCTTGGCTCCATCTGTTGTATTGAAGGGAAAAGCTGAATCTCACAAAATAAGGCTCCGGAATCTTGTCGCTTCTCTCACCGTATCTTTCCGTCTTCTCATGCTGCCCCCTAAAGCATATTTCCATCTCTGTGTCCTTCAGAGAGTGTGGTCCCTAGAGGACAGGAGCTCAGTGCAGCCCGATGCTCAAGTTCGGGGGGGGGGGGGGGGATGCACAGTTGGTACCATGCAGGCCTTTAGGATCAGAGGCAACATGGAACAGAAATTGAGCTGTGGGCTGTGGGGTCCGATCTGGCTTTGAAACTTAGTTCTGATATTTTTTCACTCCGGTCTTGGGCAAGGTACCTAACCTTTCTGTGCCTTAATTTCCCCATCAGTACAATGGAATATTATCACCTCTAGGCTCTCAGTGCATATTGAATGAGACCATGTAATGAATTCGCTGCCTGGCATTCAGCTGTGGGGATGAGACTTTAGCATTCAGCTGTGGGGATGAGACTTTAGCACCACAAGTCCTCGAAAGGCATGCAAGAGCACGGGGGTCTCCTGTCTATGGGATGACTCGAAGGTGCTGCCTGCCCGCGGGTTCTGAAATAACTCTTACCCTGCAGTTGCTACTAATCCCCAATTTAGCAAGCCTAAGCCAGTATTTCCCTGGCATTGAACGCCACACAAAGCTGCCACCTCTGAGCATGGCCATGTGTCTGAGAGCGCCTGGTCAGAAACACAGCATTGGAACAGACTCCAACGCAGTATCATGAACCCTTTGGTGGGCAGTTCCCTCATTTATAGCAGTAAAATTCATCCAATGTCATGTCCGTCATGAAACCATCAGGGGGTAACAGTGTGTCTGGAGAGTGGCGGGAGACAGTATGAGATGGGGAGAAGGGGGGGAGAGGGAGGGAGGGAAAGTTTGTTCTCTATGCTGATAACATTTTATTTAGGGACCCAGTATTAGGCCCCGAGGAATAAAGTCAAGGAGTACAGTGAGAGACAAGGGAACTACTTCTGCTGTTCCAGGAAGTGCCGGATGGGAAGGGGAGTTGATACGTGTGGGGCCTCCAGGGGGCAGAGGAGGGCCCACAGGATGGGCACTAGGAAGGAACGGGTATCAGCTCTCTGTGGATGTCTCTTCCTGCCCCAGCGATTGCAGGGCCTTGGGTCAAGGAGGCCCAGTGTCTTATTCCGCAAATATTCCTGCAGCGATGGCTGAAGAGCCGCTGAGGGCCTGGAAATCAAGCTCTACCCTTACCACGCCTTCCGTTTTCTGTATGAAACCAGCTCTGAACCAAAGAGGAGCACAAAACTGAGAGCTGAGACCAGACCCAGGCCAGTAGTAATTCAAGAAATCGTTTTTAGTGAGAACACTGCTTCCTTTATGGTATTACAAATAGTCCATGGAGACCTGGGTCTACCATTGATCAAATCCGTTCACCTTTGAGCCTCAGGCCTCTCATCTGTGGAGTGGGTGTAAATCCTACCAATACGAAAGATAACGGATACAAATGCCAAGCCTAGTGCTTTGCCCGTAGTAGGCACCTAATAAAGGACAGTTTCTCCCCTCCCCCCAAGGCTGTACATCCCAACTTCATCCCTAACTCTTCCCCCTCACGCTCCAAGATCCTGATCATATTTTTGTCCACATCCCTCTGTGGGTGTGGCTCTCTAACTTCCTATTTGATGTTTCTGCATACCTCTTAGGACTCAACAAAATGCTTTCCTGACTCATGCAGCCAAAGTTGGAAACCTTTTCCCTTGCCCCCATGGCATTGCACGCATACATCTCTCTGCATTATAATCATTGTGTTTCCTTCCTGGACGCCCTGAAGTCAGGGACTAGCATTCTCTGGTTTGCGTCATGGCCCCACCTACCCACCTGGTAGACATTAGACAACTAGTAAATGTGCATTAAATGAAGGACAAAAAGATCAAAGAAATGACCGGTACTGGACCCTCCTGAGGAGAAAACTTTGTTCTCCCGCTAGAACCTTCTCCCTGATAGACGCCAAGACAGGAGATTCATGTGGGACTTTGGGTTAGTCTTTTTACCCACTCCCACGTGGTAAGATGGACTACACGTGAGTGACCTAGATACGATTGGCCCCTTCTGGGACGGATTCCAGCCTTACTACCTGCTATGGGCTGAACCGCGCTCCCCCCACCCCGCCATTTTGTATGTTGGAAGTTCTAACTCCCAGTACCTCAGAATATGACTTTATTTGGAGTCAGGGTCTATACAGAGGTCAAGTTAGAATGAGGTCATCAGGGTGAGCCCTGATCCAATTTGACTAGTGCCCTTTTAACAAGGGGAAATTTGGACCCAGAGACGGACATGCGCAGAGGGAGGAGAATGTGAAGAGACGTGGGGGAGAAGCTGGCCATCTTACAAGCCCAGGGGAGCAGCCTGGAACAGATTCTCTGTCCTGGGAGGAAACAACCTTGCCGACATGTTGATTTTTGGACTTCTAGCCTCCAGAACTAGGAGACAATGGATTTCTCTGATTTAAGCCCCCCAGCCCATGGGCCTTTGTTACGACAGCCTTGGCAAACTAATACACTGCCCAACACCAGGCAGCTATGCCGGGGAGCCCACTATCCTAGCAACTGCTTTGATTCTCAGGCCAAGAAGCCACTCCCAGAACCCGGAAATGACCTACAGCCCGAGCGAGGAGAGGTTCGTCTATTCGGACAGGAACTGATCCTCCTTCTCTGGCTTCAGCCTTTCCTTTCCTTTGACAGGCAAGCTTGTGGGCACTGTAATCCGAATCCCTCATCTGTCCATATGGATCAGATGTTGTCTCTTTGAGAAGGTAGTAATTGTTCACAGGATTTTTAAGTGTATTCCTATATATTTTAAATGTTGCTGTATTTAGCGTGTCTTGTGAATGTCAATAAGAAACAACATCTACCAAAAAAAAAGGAAAACAACCCCAGCAGATTCCTTGTTTTGAGTTTCGAGTTGAGCGAAGCTGAAGAAAATGCCAAAATAATATGCAAATATTAATACGCCATATGTAAGGCCTCTTGGAATTTTTTTTTCCTCAGCTGTCAACACAATTCAATCTCCCTGTCGTTATTATTATTATTTTTTTTTTTAAATAGAATCTGCTTGATGTTTCATTAAATGAGGACTGTTTCCCTGTGGCTCTTAAATTGGCACCGTTCTCTCCTTTGTTTATTTGCAGGCAACTTTGACTGGGTGGGGAACGATTTTACCCAGAACGCCGGCACGGGCCTCGTTATCAACCAGGCAGATGTGAGGAACAACAGAAGCATCATCAAGCAGCTAAAGGACGTGTTTGAGAGGGACTGGTACTCACCCTACGCCAGGACCCTGCAGCCGACCAAACAGCCCAACTGCTCCAACCTGTCCAGACTCAAACCCCCCCCCAACAAAACTGCCACGTACCCCCTCAGCGCGAAGGACCCCGCCAGCCTATCACGTGAAGGAACAAACTGACAGGACAGCTTGTCTTTCCTATTTATATAGAAAGGACTTGAGGAGAGGGGGGGAAAAAAACCACAATTTAATATGTCTTTTTTAGGGAAAAAGCACACTTCCACAAAAATATTCTCCGCACGCCATGTAATATCCTATCTAACAATATCCTAGTGGCGTGGACCCAAAGTTTAGGACTTTTGTATTTGTTACTCCTGACAGAGAATGTCATTTCAGCTTGGAAGTTAGTTTTTACGTTTGCATACCGATTTTAAGACTCTGATGCCTCTTCCTTCCTAGTTTTAGACCTTTTTCTGCCGACCCGACTGGTCGGTCCTTTCGAAGCTTAGCATGAGGTAAATGCTTTCACGCCCTTCTGAGATCTGCTTCTTAGAGAGGTGAGTGAGGCTTTCACCACAGCCAAAGGACTGATCCAGTCAAGTATTTACCCCGTAAACCATCTCGAAAACCACCCTTTGGCCTCCTTGTTCATTTTCTTCAAAAACTGTACCTTTTGCTTGGTACCGTTTTTTTCTCTTCTCAGAGAACGTTCTTCTTAGCATCAGCGTCCCTCTCTTCACCATGCTAGTTCCAAGTATGGCGACGTTTTTTGGAAATGGATGAATTCCTCCGAATGGATACCAAATGGAAATAGCAGTCTTTAATTTTCAACTTCCTCATTTTCCCCTCAAACTAAGAGTTAAAAACCACAGCCAGCAATATGTATCTTTTCTCTCAAGCTCAGAAAAATTAGGTAGCTACCTGCGAAAATCCAGCAAGCGATTAGGCCTGCATTATGAGAATAAAGTTTTTCACATTTTTTTTTTGTTTAGCTTATGGTATTATAATGGAAAGATCTCTATGCATCCGTGGATTTTAATTTCTTTAGGATCATTCATTATGCTGTTAAGGGTATGCCAGCAAACCTTTATAGAGCTATTTAATATACCAAATGCTTTTCAGAGAAATGCAATTTAAATACTATGCTTCACATATTTTACTAAGAAACAAAAATATTGAATTATTGTTCTATAATGTCGTGTGTCGCTGTTTTCTATCTACACAATATATAGCCCTATATTAATGGAGACCATTGTCCCCCTAGAGACAGGCATGGCCTCTTTAGAGCCCAGAGCAGGTGGCCATCAGGATGCCAGTCTCAAGGTCACTCCTAACCCCCTCGGGCCTGGATCAGAGTCCTGCGCTCCTTGGCCTCGGGTTTCTCTTAGTAATGTAGGACGGTCATACTCACCTACCTCGCGTAGATGTGTCACGGTAGGAAATATTTATAACTTGTTTTGAAATCAAAAGAACCTATATAAATGCTAAGCATTGTGATGTATAATCTTTTTCTTGAACTAATCTTTGTGGTACCCTGAGATAATCCATACCGGGTTCTCGCAGAGAGCCTACAAGGAAAAACAAATCCACAGCCTCCAGCTGTAAATGTGGGTGCGCCCAGGAACTCAGAAACCGTGCCGGAGATCGGGATTGTCGTCATTGTGTTGGAACATTTTGTCGGGTCACTTTGGCACGACCATACAGAACGAGGTAACATCCATACAGAACGAGGCACTGTGCTAGGGATCGTTCTTGAGGGCCAGTATCTACGTGTGTTTTCAGAGCAAGGAAAAGCAATCTCAATTATTATCTTTTCTATCTAGAGACTTGCTTTTCGAGGAGAAGTTTCGAGTCTCTTCCAGTGGGTTCCACTGGCATAGAAGGGCTATTGTTGGTCAGCTGATGGTCAACGTGGGTTCTTTCTTGTTGCTACCAAGATAGGCTTTACTGGACATATGGCCCATCAGTGAAGACAGCCAGGCAAGACGGGGAGATCCTTAATGGAATTCTTTACTACTAGTGGCTAGGCCATGAGAATCTTAAGTATTTACCATATCCCCAGTCCTTATTTGAGTAGGGGGGCTATCCTGCCAATCATCTCGGTAAAGTAAAGGTGGTTTTGGAAATGATTTTAAAAAGAAAGAAGACTAAAGGACAAGCAGACTGGGCGTGGAGACAAACAAACATACCAAGTTTAGTCCTGGGCAAAGAGAAGAGCAACCAGGGCTAGGTTCGAAAGGGCATCCCAAGGGGAGAGACGCTCTTGTCTCCCGGAGCGTGTGTCACAGCCAAGGGACGAGCATTGGCTTGACGTTAATGGGGCCCCTTCCACTGTCCCTCGCTTTCACATGTGATAGGAGAGAACTGTATCCTTTATAAAATGACCGTCTTTGCCATTTTGCGCTGAGCCCATCAGTAAGGTGGCACCAGGAACCGTGTCCCGGGACTTCGTACCACCAGGACCAGCAGCGGCAGAGCTCCCCACCCCCGGCCCATTGGCCCATCTCCTCAGCCAGGCCACTGACTTCAGGAGGCAGAGCTGGCCTCCAGGTAGCTGGGAAAACAGCCCCTGCACAGAGCGTCATAAACGGGCCCACGTCTCCTAAGAGAGCATTTCATTCAGCAGAACTTTCTTTTGCATTTGGATACGTTATCTACCCCCCTAGGAGTGGCCTTCCTCTATTTCCAGCTCCATCTCTCTGCTAAATAGATGAGCAACTTCCATCCCACGCCCCCCCTCCGCCCCATAAACACCCCACCAATGATTTCCCAAGAGGGAAAGAAGGCAAAGCAAAAACACTTGAATTCAAGACAATCTGACAATGTCCTTGCCAGAAATCAGGAGCAAGAGGCTAACTGCTAACTTCCGTTGTTTTTCTCCATAAATATTCCAGGCGTTATTTCCCAAAGGGGAATATGAAAAGGAAAGCAAACACAATTCGAGACCATAGTTTAGATTTCTGTTGTCACTTCCATTAACCTAGTGCCTTATTTATTCTCCAGCATTGATTTTAAATGGTGATTCCCTCTACGAGAATACTTCTGCTTCCCGTGGGGTCCGAAAAGACCTTCCAGCGGGTCTTCCAGTCAGAGTGCGTGGGTGTTGACACCTTTCGGGTGGCCTGCTCTCCTTCCGAGCCTCACAGCTCTGAGCACCCCCAAATCACTGACACACGCTGTCAAACATCCACACTGCTTGTTGGCCTCCTGTGCACTGCCACCAGCCACCAGTGTATCCACTAATTAAATCATGGCTTCTCAAACCACCGGAGGGGAAGTGGAACGTTCTGGATGATATCCGCTCTCCGTGAATGCCACGCTTCAGGTAGCTGAAAATGACAGAAGCAAGGCACGCTGAAAAGTGTCCCCACTGTCCTCAAAGGGCCTCGTAGAAAGACGCTCCTAGACTTCCACAGTCTCATGGAGCATAGCATGAAAACTAGTGGCTCAATGTCAAAGCAGACCCAGTAAAGGAAACAAGAGAAGCTGTGGAAAATGGTACATGAGCGTAGCTCTGGGCTCCTTTTTCTATCCGGGATGTCTCACTGCTGTTGTTTATTTCACCGCTGAACTGGTTCTTCGTGAGATGGGTCACATCGTTGGCTGATCTCACCCTCTGAAAACTGTGTTCTGTGACCGCAGTTACTGGTTTGTCCAAAGTGCCTCGCTGAACCTAGGACCGACAGAAGCTCATCTCCTACCAGCCTGTGGCTGTTCTCAAGGGACTGTGATTCACTCTGCGTTTTCGGTTTCTTTTTAGAAGCTTTTACGGAACTAAATTCCAGGGGAACACAAAATAAAGAGACTCAGAATTTCTTGATACGATCAGACCCAGGGTCCGTCTGTCTCAGGAATTCTATCCCAGAATCTGCCTTTTTTTCCCTATGTTTCATCACTTGTGTGAGTTTCTCTGTCCGGAATTTGTTATTTCTAAACGTTTAAGGGATGGGAAGAGCTGCCTTCACTTGCGATGGGTTAGTTCTCCTCCACCATGAAAGACACTTTGCTATTGGTTACTCAGAAGCTGTCCCTGACGAACAGCCCCCATGCACTGTGGACAAATGTTCGAATCTTTGGATTTCTGTACGTGGTGAACTGGTGCACTTTATCATAAGCCTTCTGAAGGGGAGATTCATATAATGTCCCTTTGGGCTAAGGTAGGTTGGATAAATGAATCCATATTCAGCATTTTCCCATTTGCTGTGATTTAGTTGTTGTTTTTGTTGTTTTTTTTTTAACTTTTTCTTTTATATGCTGGTAACCAAATAGCTATTCATCATAAGCTGCCACCTGGTTGATTTAAATTGCTGGAGGCATTTCAAGAGCCCCGAAGTCAATCTCAGTTCATTGCCTGCTTTTCCCCTTTGAGAGACTCCCTTCCGGTGGCTGAATTATGAAGAGAGCGCTTTTTATGGTGACTAGATAGGTATTCTTTGGAAGCTTCTAGAAATAGTAAAAACTGAATTTTCTTATTTTTGACCTATCAGCCATCTTATACCTACAGAGTTCTAAAAAAAAAAAAAAAAAAAAAAAGGTCACTGGTCACTTCTGTTTCTTTTGGCGATTTGCTGAGAAGAAATGGGAGATTTAATAGCTAATCCGCATTTTCTTCTGTTATGTTCAACTACTAAACTTCTGATTCTGTTACAAAGGATATCTTGGAGTATTAATGTTTCTTTATGTAAATAGGATAAAGTTGTACCTGGACATATCCTATTAACCTTAAGATCCCTAAATAAATCGGTGTGATAAAGGGCTGAATTTGGGGGCATCATTAAAATTCTCAAACCTTTCGTATAACCAAATGCTCGATTTTTTCCTAAGTGACCATTATATGGTTTTTTCATTCTGTGAGATGAGGCATTTATTTTTCTCTTCAGCTTCCAGACTCTACACTCTGGTCTGGTGACAGAAAAGGAATTTATGGATATAGGCTCAGCTGCCTCACACACTTACCCATCACACTCTTTCTAGGCTCCAACCCATAATCAAATACACCTGGTGTCCACTCAACAGACCCAAATCGAATCTCAGGTCTGGAGCATTCCTTGAAAACCATCCAAAGCAACTACTCCAAATGCACAAATTCCCTTCCAATTTGGCCACTCAGGAATTGAGGACCTTATACTTAAGCCAACACATCGGGAGTGGTTACTACAGTCCCCTTCATGAGACCCACACAACATCCGGCCTTATTGATTTGCTAGAGTCACTTGGATTTGAGACAACATCTTACCTCTGAAAGAACGTACATGGTGGGTACCCTTTTTATACAGGGATAAAGCTGAGGAGGCATACTTTTTTTAAAGCTATCATTCAAGAGTTCAACAAAGGCTTAATAACCAACTTGATGAATCTGCTAGGATATACTATAATTTGATTTTGTCAGCTGTCTCTGAATCTTGCAATTTCAGGTTTTAAAAAGATATTGGCCTAACAATCTAATGAGAGATGATCGTGTGCAAGGCGTCCAATTCATAGTAAGGGGGAAGATTATCTATGATTTAATTTTTTTTTCATAGAAAAGTTAATAAGGAAAAAATTCCTCCTTTTACAAAATGGGTATGTGGCTATCAAACCCATTCCTTCTGGCCTCAGACATGTTGAAAATTGTTAGTTCCTTGATGAATTCCACTGTCTTTCATGGGTGAAAGAAATCTTAGGAATGGTTGAGAAATACTGAGTTCCTTGCAAGACACAAACATGGACAAACCTGGTTTCTAATTTAGAGTTTCCCCCCTACATAAGCATACAACAGGTCTTGGGAATAGGACCTCAATTTTCAGGATTAAAAATACTGAAATTATCTGTGATTTTCCAGTATTATGGGGGAAGAAGATCTTTAAAGACAACACAGAAAATATGATCCAACAACATATGATTCACAGCTTAATCTACAATTCCACTTCCTTTTGCTTACAAATGGAAATGATGAACTGCTCTAGAAAGTACAGGTTATTAAAGGCAACATTCTTCCCCCAAAAAAATGTAGTAAGAGAAAGAAACACCATAGTTTCAGGGAAGTTCTGGCATTGATAGAGCACTTTGAAAATCCTCCATAGGAAAGTGTCTCTGAGAAACAAAAGCTCACCTATCCCCCCAGTAAAGCTGTTACTCTCCGTATTTCCTGGGCGGATCTATAGTTTTCCTAGAGTCCTGGAGAGACCACGTCCATAGCTCCTACATGAGCGCGTCCATGTTCCTGTCACGTGAACACACTCCACATGGCCACAGCCAACTGCACCGTGACTCAAAGAGATTCAGTTATGGGCTAGCGGGGTGGCCTGGGAAGAGAGAGGATCCCAGCAGTGCTGCTCTTGTTGGATGGCACCTGGCCCCACCATCCAGAGCCGTCCGATTAGGAGATAGAGAAAGGAAATGGGCAGCAGTAAGAGCAGCCAAAGTAGAGAGGCGTGAAGTCGCTCTAACGATTCTGCCTTAGAGGAGTAACATACCCAGAGGTGAGATCCCCAGAGCTCTTGTTGACTCACTGTGTCTGCTTTTAGGTTACTCGAGTAAGGATTGATCCCTGAACAAGGAAGCTGGACTTTGTGGTTACCGGGTTGCTTTCTTATCTTTCCTACTTTTTTGGGTGGCGACACAAATAAACTCCCAATCATTGAGATAACCTCACTGTGCGTCTGTTCCTTGCCATCCAGAGGGCCTAACACACTTGCCAAGGTTACAGCTATCCCCAGGGGAAGGTTCGGAGGAAATAACAGAAGCACTGTAGTTAACCGCGTCCTGATTAGACGCGGGCCCACACTGACGATCTCCGCAGTGAATCACCCAGATCCCCTCTGCGAGTGTCCTGGACTCAGCAAGAGGAACTGGAAGCGCTAAGGGCACAGATGAAAATCCGTTCAGGATCTGACTACTCCATAGACACAGAGACCGCTGGAGCTGGGAGAAAGATGACTCCTGAAGACCAAGCCTCTTTTTTTTTTTTAACTATATGAGGAAAACAAGGCATAGAACACACACTGGATTAAGTAGGGGCAGATGTGTTATAAGTTTAGAAATTGTTTTTTTTTTTTTTTTAAACATTTTATTTATTTATTTGACAGAGAGAGATCACAAGTAGGCAGAAAGGCAGGCAGTGGTGGGGGGGAAGCAGGTTTCCTGCTGAGCAGAGAGCCCGATGCGGGGCTCGATCCCAGGACCCTGAGATCATGACCTGAGCTGAAGGCAGAGGCTCTAACCCACTGAGCCGCCCAGGCGCCCCCAGGACTTTATTTTTAGATTTATTTACTTTTTTACCATCCTACTCTCTACTTCCGTCCATCAGTTCATGCTGAGAAACTGTCAGGCATAACAGGACCATTATGACAGGTCGACCTTAAAAGCTCCCCATGTACCCCTATTTGTTCCAGCAAATGGCCAACCTCAGAAAATCTATGATCTCTACTGTTGAACAATCTTAATTCTTT
>CM052814.1:54910469-54935618 GCA_028533885.1 Nasua narica | reverse complement strand
TCCATCAGTTCATGCTGAGAAACTGTCAGGCATAACAGGACCATTATGACAGGTCGACCTTAAAAGCTCCCCATGTACCCCTATTTGTTCCAGCAAATGGCCAACCTCAGAAAATCTATGATCTCTACTGTTGAACAATCTTAATTCTTTTGAAATTCCAAGCCATTGGAATTGTTTTTAACCACATATTCTGATTGACTTAACAAACGCAAAAATTGCTAATACTATGCTGAATATTTGGATCAAGTATTAGTTTATAGGGATCTGTGGAAGATGGAAGTCACGCCATCCCTAAGCAGTCCGACGAGGGAAGACGGGTCTTCATGTCGCCATGAGAGGGATCGGAGGAAGTGGGGCAGAGTCAAGACATATTTAGCCCAAAGTCTCTCCCTCTTAAAATTGGGTAAGGGTTAGTAATATCAGAAGAAGGTCAACGGTTTTTTGTGTTGTTTCACGTGTGACCCCCTTGGAGACATTCACTCAAAAGTGAAAAGAATGCCCTAAAAACTGCCATTTCGTTGATGGGTTGAAAATAAAGTTCTTATTTTGAAGTCTGTCACTCAGCCAGTTTGTGATCAAGTATATGAAAAGGATGCATGAGGCAGATCATTTAAGTGTAAGGTCTGCTGACAGTCAAATCTTGCTAATTTAATATTTTCATGTAATCAGGGGAGCCTAATCATGTCACAACACAGTGCGATGGTTGGTTGTATGTGTCATTTCGGGTGGGTGACAGTCCCCAGGTATTCAGTAAACATTAACCTAGGAGTTGTTGGGAAGACATTTTGTAGATGTGATTAAAGTCGATCATCAGTTTAAGTGGGGAAGACTGTTTTAGATAATCTAGCCGCGCCTTATTCAGTCAGGCGGAGGGCCACGGGAGCAGAAATAAAAGCATCCTGACTAGGAAGAAATTCTACCTGTGGACTATCCCACCAGCTCTTGCCTGGGTTCCCGGCTGCCCACCAGCCCCACCAAGGAGAAGCCAGTCCGTTACAATAAATCAATCTGTGTGTCTCTCTTTCTGTCCCTCTGCCCCTCTACCATACTATGTGTCTCTGCCCTACTTGTTCTATTTTCATGGTAGAACCCTGACTGATCAACATAGTAATAAGCAATCCCAAAATCTTAGTGGCTTAAAACCACAAGGTTTTGTGGGGGTTTTTTTAATTTTTAATTTTTTCTTTTTTTTAAGTTAAAGTAGCCTACATATAGTAATGAGTTTTTGATGTTGTGTTCAATGATCTGTTAGTTGTATATAACACATTTTTTTGAGTATAGTTGATACACAATGTTAGGGTAGTTTCAGGTGTACAACCCAGGATTTGACAAGTTTATATATTACGCTGTGTCCACCACAAGTGTAGCTACTACATGTCCCTTTACACCTACCACCTTACACCTGTCAGAATGGTTCAAATCAGGAAGATAAGAAACAATGAGCATTGGTAAAAATGTGGAGAAAAAGAAACCCTCGTGCACTGTTGGTGGGAATGCAAACTGGTGCAGCCACTGTGGAAAACAGTATGGGGGTTCCTCAAAAAAAATTAAAATTAAAAATGAAAATAAACCATATGACCCAAAAATTCCATTATTGGGTATTTGCCCAGGGAAAACCAAAACACTAACTTGAAAAGATATATGCACATATGCACCCCAATGTTTTCTGCATCATTTTTTACAATAGCCGAGACATGGAAGCAACCTAAGTATTCATCAATAGATGAATGGATAAGGATAATGTAAATTTAAATGGTGGAATATTACACAGCCATAAAAAAGGATGAGAGCATGCCACTTGAGACAACATGGATAGACCTAGAGAGTATTATGCTAAGTGAAATAAGTCAGACTTCCATGAGATTCCATGAGATCTATTTTTTGTTCACACTGCATGTACTTGATGGATGCAGGGATAGTCTTCTCATTGTGGCCACTCAGGGATTCAAGGTGACAGGGCCAGTATTCCTGTCACTATGCCAGAGGGAAAGGAGATTGCTGGACGGTCTTACATCAGTGAGCAATTAAACTCTGGCCAGGAAGTAACACATGCCCTTTTGCTCACAGTATAACAACCACAACTAGTCACATGATCTCACCCAGCCTAATGCTAAAAAATTCGATCCTACCAGCATTTCTGGAATGGCGGAGAATACAAAATATTTAGTGAATAGTATGAATGACTGATATAGTTAATTAGAAAAATACAAACTTATCAATGAGCTTTTCATTTACAGTTGACGACAAATTTATGAAGATCAAAAGGAATGCTTAAGAATATAAAGACTCCAGGGGCACCTGGGTGGCTCAGTGGGTTAAAGCCTCTGCCTTCGGCTCAGGTCATGATCTCAGGGTCCTGAGATCAAGCCCTGCATCAGGCTCTCTGCTCAGCAAGGAGCCTGCTTCCCCCTCTCTCTCTGCCTGCCTCTCTGCCTACTTGTGATCTCTTTCTCTCTGTCAAATAAATAAATAAAATCTTAAAAAAAAAAAAGAATATAAAGACTCCAGACTCCCTGCTCAGTGGAGAGTCTGCTTCTCCCTCTCCCTCTGCCCCTCCCCCTGCTTGTGTTTTCACTCTCTCACTTGCTCACTCTCAAATAAAATCTTTTTCAAAAAAGAACATAAAGGATACAAGAATTCTAGAATCAGAAGGACTCTCTAAGAAAGGATGAATGGAAACAATACAGTATACCTTAACCTTTGATGTTGCTAACCCCTTAAAAAAAAAGCCAGACTCTTAAAATTTGAGTCAGAGATGTCAATTAGCTGACTTAATGCTTATTAGGCAAAGGCAAAGATAATCGTGGGTATAAGGGACTCAAACTGCTTTCTTTAACGTGGTGATGTGTTCTAGATATCTGTTGCGGTGAACTTCATTGTCTGCCAACATCTAAAATATCAGGTAATTAAGAGCATGACTGAAAAAAAGTGTGTTCTCAGCTGAGCTTTAGGTGTCTGAAGTTTTCTGACATAAGGAGCCTCAGTCTGCCTTTGATTTCATGGGCTCGTCTCTTGATGTGTGTGTGGCAGCTCCCTTTACTGTGGAGGCTTGCTGCTCACTAATCTCTGTCTCATTTTCCTCATGAAATAAAACCATCTCTTTTTTAAATATGTGTTTCCCTCTTCTTTTAAACAAAAAATGTACTCCTAACATACATTACCAATTTCTCTTAAAATTGTAAAAGATGGAGGGCATTGGGAGAAGGAAAGGAAGGGTGAATTGGGAGAAATCGGAGGGGGAGACAAAACATGAGAGACTGTGGACTCTGGTAAACAAACTGAGGGTTTTGAAGGGGAGGGGCTTCTTGGGGGGTTGGGTGAGCCTGGTGGTGGGTATTGAGGAAGGCGCGTATTGCATGGAGCACTGGGTGTGGTGCATGAACAATGAATCTTGGAACATTGAAAAAATAAAAGTTAAAAAAATTGTATCTCAAGAAGCAAAGAGCCTTTCATGAGGATGTCATATATTCCCTAAAAACTTATACTTTACTCTCATTCATCTGGGTTTTAAGAATTAAATGTACAATGAATGCATTTGTTTTATGTGTGAAATAACACAGGAGAACTATTCGATGTAACTAACATTTCTCAAGCACCAGTTCTCTGCAGTACTGAATTTGGTGCTGTGCAACAGACAAAAATGAATGTCCCTGTCCTCAATGGAACTTACAATCCAGTATGGAAAGCAAACCCAAGAGAGGCAAGATGGTGACGGGCAGCAGACGTATTCACAGAGACCCAGCTGGCCAGAAGGGGCTAGCAGGATATATTCACAGTACTAAGTGAGAAAACCATGGAGCCAAGAATACTTTATGCAGCAAGGCTATCATTCAAAAGGCAAGAAGAGATAAAGTGCTGCCAGGACAAACAGAAACTAAAAGAATCTGTGATCACTAAGCCAGCTCTGTAAGAAATATTAAAGGGGAACCTGTAAGTGAAGAGAGAACTAAAGTAACACAGACCAGAAAGAAACAGACAGTATACAGAAACAAAAACTTTTCCAGTAATACAATGGCACTAAATTCATATCTTTCAATAGTTACTCTGAATGTAAATGGGCTAATTGCTCCAATCAAAAGACACAGGGTATCAGACTGGATTAAAAAGCAAAAACTACTCATAAGCTGTTTACAAGAGACCCATCTTAGACCTAAAGACACTTCCAGATTGAACGTGAGGAGGCAGAGAACAATTTATCATGCTAATGGACGTCAAAAGAAAGCTGGGGTAGCGATCCTCATATCAGACAAATTAGATTTTAAACTAAAGACTGTAGTAAGGGATGAAGAGGAACACTGTATCATATTTAAAGGTCTATCCAACAAGAATATCTAACAAGTATTTATGCTCCTAACTTGGGAAAGGCCAATTATATAAACCAATTAATAACCAAATGAAAGAAACACACTGAAAATAATACAATAATAGTAGGGACCTCGACATCCCACTCAAAGCAATGGACAGATCATCTAAGCAGAAAATCAACAAGGAAACAAGGGCTTTGAATGACACACTGGACCAGATGGACTTCACAGATAAAAACAGAGCATTCCATCCTAAAGCAACAGAATATATATTCTTCTCGAATGCACAAGGAATCTTCTCCAGAATAGATCACATCCTGGGTCACAAATCAGGTCTCAACTGGTACCAAAAAACTGGGATTATTCCCTGCATATTTTTAGACAACAATGCTTTGAAACTCAATCACAAGAGAAAATTTGGAAGGAACTGAAACACTTGGAGGTTAAAGAACATCCTACTAAAGAACAAATGGATCAACCAGGAAATTAAAGAATTTTAAAAATTCATGGAATCAAATGAAAATGAAAACACAACTGTTCAAAACCTATGGCACACTGCAAAGATGGTCCTAAGAAGAAAGTACATAGCCATCCAAGCCTCTCTCAAAAAATTAGAAAAATCCCAAATGCACAAGCTAAACTTACATCTAAAGGAACTAGAAAATGAACAGCAAATAAAGCCTAAACCAGGCAGGGGAAGAGAAATAATAAAGATTAGAGCAGAAATCAATGAAATAGAAACCAGAAGAACAGTAGAACAGATCGACAAAACTAGAAGCTTGTTCTTTGTAAGAATTAATAAGATCAATACAGCCCTAGCCAGACTTATCAAAAAGAAAAGAGAAAGGACTCAAATTAATAAAATGAAAGAGAAAATATGATCAACACCAGGAAAATATGAACAATTTTAAGAACATATTATGAGCAACTATAGGCTGACAAATTAGGCAGTCTGGAAGAAATGGATGCATTCCTGGAAACTTCTGAACTACCAAAACTGAAAAAGGAGAAATAAAAAAACCTGAACAGATCCATAACCAGCAAGGAAATTGAAGCAGTAATCAAAAATCTCCCAAGAAACAAGAGTCCAGAGCCTGATAGTTTCCAGGTGGATTCTACCAAACATTTAAAGAACTAATACCTATTTTTCTGAAGCTGTTTCAAAAAATAGAAATGGAAGGAAACTTCCAAACTCGTTCTATGAAGCCAGTATTACATTGATCCCAAAACCAAATACCCCACCAAAAAAGAGAATACACAAAAAAGACAATATCCCTGATGAACATGAATGCCAAAATTCTCACCAAGATACTAACCAATAAGATCCAACAGTATATTAAAAGGATTATTCACCATGACTAAGTGGGATTTATTCCTGGGCTGCAAGGATAGTTCAACATTTGCAACTCAACCAATGTGACATATCACATTAATAAAAGAAAGGACAAGAACCATATGATCTTCTTAATTGATGCAGAAAAAGCATTCGGTAAAATACAGCATCCTTTCTTGATTAAAACTCTCCACAATGTAGGAACAGGGAGTACATATCTCAATATCATAAAAGCTATCTATGAAGAGCCGACAGTGAGTATAATTCTCAATGGGAAAAACTAAGAGCTTTTCCCCTAAGGTTAGGAACACGACTGGAATGCCCATTCTTATCACCATCATTCAACACAGTACTAGTCCTAGCCTCAGCATCAGACAACACAAAGAAATAAAAGGCATCCACATTGGATGCAAAGAACAAGTCAAACTCTCTCTCTCTTCACAGATGACATGATACGTTATGTGGAAAACCCAAAAGACTTCATCCCAAAGTTGCCAGAACTCATACAGGATATAAAATCAATGCACAGAAATCAGCTGCATTTCTATACACTAACAATGAGAGAGAAAAAAGAGAAATTAAGGAATCAATCCCATTTATGATTACACCAAAAGCCATAAGATACCTAGGAATAAACCTAACCAAAGAGGTAAGGATCTGTACTCTAAAAACTACAGAATACTTATGAAATAAGTTGAGGAAGACACAAAGAAATGGAAAAACATTCTATGCTCAGGGGTTGGAAGAATAAATATTTTAACAATATTAGGTTATGCATGTCTATGCTACCCAGGGCAATCTACACATTAAGTGCAATCCCTATCAAAATACTATCAACTTTTTTCACAGAGCTGGAGCAAATAAGCCTAAAAGTCGTATGGAACAAGAAAAACCCTGAATAGCCAGAGGAATGTTGAAAAAGAAAAGCAAAGATGGTGGCATTACAATGCCAGACTTCAAGCTCTATTACAAATCTGTAGTCATCAAGACAGCATGGTACTGGCACAAAAACAGACACATGGATCAATAGAACAGAATAGGGACCCTATAACAGAATAGGGAAACCAAAGGGATCAATACACTATGTCTATGGTCAACTCATCTTTGACAAAGCAGGAAAGAATTTCCAATGGAAAAAGGACAGTCTCTTCAATAAATGGTGCTAGGAAAATTGGACAGCCACATGTAGAAGAATGAAACTGGACCATTTTCTTATACCGCACACAAAGATAAACTCAAAGTGGATGAAAGACCTCAATGTGAGACAGGAACCTGTCAAAATCCTAGAGGAGAACACAGGGAGCAACCTCTTCGACCTAGGCCACAACAACTGCTTGCTAGACACATCTCCAAAGGCAAGAGAAACAAAAGCAAAAATGAACTATTGGGACTTCATCAAGATAAAAAGCTTCTCCACATTAAAAGAAACAGTCAACCTACAGAATAGGAGAAGATATTTGCAAATGACATATCTAATAAAGGGCTAGTATCCAAAATCTACAAAGAACTTATCAAGGGGTGCCTGGGTGGCTCAGTGGGTTAAAGCCTCCACCTCTGGCTCAGGTCATAATCTCAGGGTCCTGGGATCAAGTCCCACATTAGGCTCTCTGCTCAGCAGGGAGCCTGCTTCCCCGCTCTCTCTGCCTGCCTCTCTGCCTACTTGTGATCTCTCTCTCCCTGTCAAATAAATAAATAAAATCTTTTTTTAAATAAATAAACAAATAAGAACTTATCAAGCTCAACACCCAAAAAGCAAAGAATCTAGTCAAGAAATGGGAGAAGACATGAACAGACATTTCTCCAAAGAAGACATACAAATGGCTAACAGACATAGGAAAAAGTGCTCAACATCACTCAGCATCAGAGAAATACAAATCAAAATCACAATGAGATAGCACCTCACACCAGTCAGAATGGTTAAAATTAACAAAACAGGAAACAACAAATGTGGTGAGGATGCAGAGAAAGGGAAACCCTCTTATACTCCTGGTGGGAATTCAAGCTGGTACAGCCACTCTAGAAAACAGTATGGTGGTTCCTGTTGAGTCACAAATCAGGTCTCAACTGGTACCAAAATACTGGGATTATTCCCTGCATATTTTTAGACCACAATGCTTTGTGGTCTAAAAGATGTTAAAATATGATGTTAAAAAAAAGATGTTAAAAATAAAGCTACCCGGGCGCCTGGGTGGCTCAGTTGGTTAAGCGACTGCCTTCGGCTCAGGTCATGATCCCGGAGTCCCGGGATTGAGTCCCATATCGGACTCCCGGCTCTGCGGGAAGTCTGCTTCTCCCTCTGACCTTCTCCCCTCTCATTCTCAGTCTTTCTCTCTAATAAATAAATAAAAAATCTAAAAAAAATAATAATAATAAAGCTACCCTACAACCCAGCAATTGCACTACTACGTATTTACCCCAAAGATACAAATGTTGTACTCCAAAGGGGCACCTGCACCCCAATGGTTTATAGCAGCAATTTCCACAATAGCTGAGTAAACAGGTGAGATGTCCACAGACAGATGAATGGACAAAGAAGATGTGGTATATATATACAATGGAATATTACTTAGCCATCAGAAAGGATGAATACTTAGGATTTACACCAACATAGGTGGAATTGGAGAGTATTATGTTGAGTGAAATAAGTCAATCAGAGAAAGACAATTATATGGTTTCACTCATGTGAATATAAGAAACAGCACAGAGGATCATAGGGGAAGGGAGGGAAAACTGAATGGGAAGTCATCAGAGAGGGAGAAAAACCATGAGAGACTCTTAACTATAGGAAACAAACTGAGGGTTGCTGGAGGGGAGGTGGATGGGGGGGATGGGGTAATTGGGTGATGGGCACTAAGGAGGGCATATGATGTGATGAGCACTGGATGTTATACACAATTGATAAGTTATTGAACACTACATCTGAAACTAATGATGTACTATATTTGTCTAACTGAATTTGACCCTGCAATTGCACTACCCCAAAGATATAGATGTAGTGAAAAGGAGGACCGTCTGTACCCCAGTGTTCATAGCAGCAATGGCCACAATTACCAAACTGTGGAAAGAGCCAAGGTGCCCTTCAACAGAGGAATGGATAAAGATGATATGGTCCATATACACAATGGAATATTACTCAGCCATCAGAAAGGACGAATACCCAACTTTTGTATCAACATGTAATCAACTTCCAGGACTGGAAGAGATTATGCTGAGTGAAAGAAGTCAAGCAGAGAGAATCAATTATCCTATGGTTTCACTTACGTGTGGAGCAGAAGGAAAAAGATGGAGGACACTGAGAGAAGGAAAGGAAGAGTGAATTGGGAGAAAACAGAGGGGACTCTGGACTCTGAAAATGGAGAAGACTGTGTACTCTGAGAAACAAACTGAGGGTTCTGGAGGGGAGGGGGCTGGGGGGGCTGGGTGAAGCTGGTGGTGGATATTGAGGAGGGCACATATTGCACAGAGCACTGGGTGTGGTGCATGAACAATGAATCTTAGAACACTGGAAAAATAAAAATTTAATTTTAAAAAAAGTACAGTTAAAAACAATCCAATCCAGAGAAATATTTCCCTGAGTCCCAGTAAAGGGCAGGAGACAGTCAGGAGACATGATGTGTGTCCAAGCTGACCCCCTCACTTACAGGGACACACCCCTCTCCAAAAACCCAGCTGGACTGTGCCCCACAACCATCTCACTCGCCTCCACTGTTCGGAGCTATGACACAATAAGGGTTATGTGGCAGGGGCAGTCCACCCTACATTGCAGATAATAGGGCATCTTTTATATTGAAAATTTAAAACAAAGAATAACTAAGATCATGTGCTTTTTTACTATGATGATCACTATTAGCAATTCTAAACAATGTCAATGACAAAATACTCATCTCCAGGGGAAAAAATCTTTTGTTGGCCCAATTTTAACCAAATGACTACATTTAGTGGGGCAGCTCCCGCTGCCCTACCCTTGGTACAGATACTACTGTTCATGAACGACACTCTTTTTCAATTTCTATTAATAGGTAGAGACAATCAGCATTAATTGCCACCAATTCCAAGAAGAATTTGTGTTTATTAATTTATTCAACAAATATCTAATAATCCTGTATTGTACTCCAAGTTTGGCATTGAGTGCTAGCCATAGCAAAATGAGTAAGATCATTTCTCCTCTCAGGGACTTCAGAATTTAGAAAAAAAGAAAGAAGTGAAATGCTGTATTTTAAACTTAAAGAATATTTTGCTTCCTCCAATGACTGAATAGGTAGTACTGATCAAATTATAGAAAACCACTTAAAAAGGTGGGAAAAGATTGAGTATCAGATTTGTTTGAATGTATCAGAGATAGGGAAGGAGGAAAATTTCATGGTCAAAATCTGAGAGACAAAACTAAGAGAAGCGAGGTAAGAATTTGCAGCCACTTCTCCTTGGAGGCATCTGCTGATTCTAAAAGAACAGATGTTGAGCAGAGTTTTCAATGGACTCACAGGACTAGAAATACAATAGTGGATTCACTAAGTGAGATGGGCCCTTACAAGCCCCAGGCTTGCAGTTGGGACCTCTGAAGGAGAGTACACGAGTACGGATGAACTGGAAACAGCCAACTGTATCAAGGGGGCTTGCAAGGGGTCTTTGTCTCTAAAGTCAGATGGTTTGGGATTGTTGCTTCCGGTTTAGCCACCTTCATTGTCAAAACCAATGAAAGATAGGACCCCAAAGATTAAAAAATTTTAAGAACCCCGAGCGAGATAAATACAAAGAAAACTACTCCTAAACACATCATAGTAAAACAGCTAACTACCAACGACAACGCAATTAGATCTTTTATTTCTTTTTAAGATTTTTTTATTGTTTATTTATTTGACAGAGAGAGAGACAGACATCACAAGTAGGTAGAGAGTTGTGCGCCTGGGTGGCTCAGTTGGTTGAGCAACTGCCTTCGGCTCAGGTCATGATCCCGGAGTTCCGGGATCGAGTCCCATATCGGACTCCCGGCTCTGCGGGAGGTCTGCTTCTCCCTCTGACTTTCTCCCCTCTCATTCTCAGTCTCTCGCTCTCTAATAAATAAATAAATAAATCTTTAAAAAAAAAAAAAAAGTAGGTAGAGAGGCAGGCAGAGGGGGAGGGGACACAGGCTCCCCGCTGTACAGAGAGCCTGATGTGGGGCTCGATCCCAGGACCCCAAGATCATGACCTGAGCCAAAGGCAGAGGCTTAATCTACTGAGCCACCCAGGTGCCCCTGAAATTAGATCTTTTAAAAATACATGTTACCTTCAAAGAAGTAGCAGATATAAATGACGGCTGAGTTAGTTCTCAAAAATAATGGAACCCAGCAGACAGTAGAATGAGTAATAACTTTAGAGGGCTGGAATAATGGCCTCCCTAGAATTCTTTACACAGGAAAAATATTCTCATAGAAGAATGATGATGAAGTCAAATAATTTTCAGGCAAAGAAAACTGAAGGTTTTGTCACCCACCGAAAGAAACACTAAAAGTTCTTCCTCATGCAGAAGGCAGTGAACCCAGATCGAAGTTCTGAGACACAAGAAGAATGAAAATTAACAGAGAGCTAATATGTGGGCCTATTTAAACAAATTTGAACTGTGTAAATAAACACTTATTTCTTATGGCAACACAAGCTGGTGAGCATGGGGAAGTGAGAAGTAAATGGAGTTCAATTGTTCTAAAGGACCTTGTATTGTCCAGGAAAGAATAAAGACATTTATTTCAGAGTTTAGTAAACCAAGAACATACATTATAAGCTCCAGGGTAATCATTGAGTAATAAAATGATAAATAGCCAATAAGATAGTTAATAGATGGGAAGCAGATTAAAACATAATTGATTCAAGAGAAGGCAAGAATAGAGAGACAAAAGAATGCACAAGAGTCAAGACAAATAGAAACCAAAAATAAAAAGACAGATTCAACCAAATTTATTCATAATGACCTCAATGTAATTTTTTTCATTCTTTAATGCCCATCCCCTACTTCCCTCCACCCCTCACTGACCAGGTAGCCATCCTTCATTTTCTATAGTTAAGGGTCTGTTTCTTGGTTTGCCTCTGTTTTCTTTTGCTCATTTTGTTTCTTAAATTCCACATATGAGTGAAATCATATGGTATTTGTCTTTCTCTGACTCATTTTGTTCAGCATTATACTCTCTAGCTCCACCCGTGTTATTGCAAATGGCAACATTTCATTCTTTCATACGGCTGAATAATATTCCATTGTGTATACATACCACTTCTTCTTTATCCATTCATCAACAGACACTGGGCTGCTTCCATAGTTTGGCTATAATACTACTATAAATGTAGGGGTGCCTGTATCTCTTCGATTTACTGGTTTTATATTCTTTAGGTAAATACCCAGTAGTGTGATTCCTGGATTGTAGGGTAGTTGCATTTTTAATTTTTTGAGGAACCTCTATACTGGTTTCCACAGTGTCTGCACCAGTTTGCATTCCCACTAACAGTACAAGAGGGTTCCCCCTTCTCTGTATCCTTGCCAACACCTGTTGTTTGTGTTGTTGATTTCAGCCATTCTGACAGGTGTGAGGTGATACTGTAGTTTTGATTCATTTCCCTGATCATAAGTGATGGTGAGCATCTTTTCCTGTGTCTGTTGGCCACCCGTATGTCTTCTTTGGAGAAATGTCTGTTCACGTCTTCTGCTCATTTTTTAATTGGATTATTTGTTTTGGGGTTATTGAGTTTTATAAGTTTATATATTCTGGATACTAACTCTTTATCAGATATGTTATTTGCAAGTATCTTCTCCCATTGAGTAAGTTCCCTTTTAGTTTTGTTGACTGTTTTCTTCACTGTGCAGAAGCTTTTTATTTTGATGTTATTTCCAATAGTTTATTTTTGCTTTTGTTTTCCTTGCCTCAGGGAAACTAGAAAGAAGTTGCTACGGCCAATGTCAGAGAAATTGTTGCCTGTGTTCTCTTCTAGGATTATTATAATTTCAGGTCTCACATTTAGGTTTTTAACCTATTTTGAATTTATTTTTGTGTATGGTGTAAAACTGTGGTCCAATTTCATTCTTTTCATGTAGCTGTCCAGTTTCCCAATACCATCTGTTGAAGAGACTGTCTTTTTCCCATTATATATTAACTGCTTTGTTAAAGATTAATTAACCATATAATTGTGGGTTTATTTCTGGTTTTTCTATTCTGTTCCATTGATCTATGCGTCTATTTTTCTGCCAGTACCATACTGATTTAATTACTATGGCTTTGTACTATAACTTCAAGTCTGGAATTGTGATACCTCCAGTTTTGTTTTTCTTTTTTCAAGATTGCTTTGTGTATTCAAGGTCTTTTGAGATTCCATACAAATTTTAGGATTGTTTGGCCTGGTTCTGTGGAAGATGCCACTGGTATTTTAATAGGGATTCCATTAAATGTGTGGATTGCGTTGGGTAATACAGACATTTTAATAATATTAGTTCTTCCAATCCACAAGTGTGGAATATCTTTCCATTTCTTCGTGGCATCTTCAATTTTTTTCGTGTTTTATAGTGTTCAGAGCACAGTCTTTCACCATCTTGGTTAAGTTTATTCCCAAGTATATTAATATTTTTCTTGATTCAGTTTTACTAGGTGATATGTTTCTAGGAATTTATCCATTTCTTCTAGGTTGTCTAATCTCTTGGCATGTATTTTTTCATAATATTCTCTTAGTTGCTTGTATTTCTCTGGTATTGACTGTTATTTCTCCTCTCTCATTTGTGATTTTGAGTTCTTCTTCCTTTTTTGATAAGAGGACTCTGAATCTTTATTTTATTTATTTATTTGACAGAGAGACAGAAAGAGCACAAGCAGGCAGAGCAGCAGGCAGAGAGAGAGGGAGAAGCAGGCTCCGTGCTGAGCAGAGAGCCTAATGCGGGACTTGATCCCAGGACCCTGGGATCATGACCTGAGCCAAAGGCAGATGCTCAACCAACTGAGCTACTCAAGTGCCCCAAGAGGACTTGATTCTCAAATGCGTCAGAACTTCTATGGTTTATTTGAGAACTGTTGTGCTGCTCGTGTTATTTTTGTTATTTTAACTTTTAACTGAAGCATCTTTCTCCTTCGTTTTCCAGGAGTTTCTGAAAGGCCATGTTGACTGTTTACTGATTCCACTGGCATCGTGGAGAACAGTCAATTACCATCTTATCTTTAGACACTAAGTTCAGCCTGGAAAAAATTTTAACACCACAAAACTGTCAAGAGTACATGGGTGACTATGGCATGAGAAAGGAAAACGAGCATTTTGAAAAAGAAAATGGGTAAGGACTGTCCAAGAGGCAGAAGAGGCTGTGAACTATGGACATGAGGACGGCTGAGTCAAACCCAAGTCGCATTCCCTTCATAGAGTGATGAGCAAATGGTCAACCCAGCTATGCTCGTCTTTAAATAAAAACATACGTTCTATCCGGATTGCTCTTTTTACTCCTTTATAATACTAAAAACAAAAAGTCCTAAATTAAAAAAAAAAAATCAGCAGGTTTGGAGGATCGTTTTTACCTAGTGATCATCCTTTCTTCTGCCCCATGTTTCTGAGTAGCTCAACTGAGACCTACCCAGGGGCGCTCACATAGACGGGATTGTGCTTAAACGTAAACCTGAACTGACGTTTCTAAAACTGAAGGTGCAAATAGCAGCGAGCAGCTCCATGATTCTAGCTTGTAATCTGGAACATCAATGGCTCGTTCCCAGGACACTCACAGGGAAACAGCTTCCTGGGTAAATGATAGATGCAGGCGGAGTCTTCCAAGGAATCGGTAGCTAGGACACACCATCACCTGCCTTCCCTTCCAGCCTGAGTAGGGGGCCGAGTGCTGGGCCGCCCGCTGAGCTGCATGCCAGATGGGACCCGGACCCACGCCCCGTCGCAACCCCAACACTCGGCACACACAAGTTCTTGGTGGCACCTAACAAGCAACCGAATGAATGAGCGAACAAATGAATGAGGTGTCTTTGTTGCTCTCGAGGGCATTTTCTTACACACACGCTAAAGGGCGACGCTTCTATGTGTGATCTGTTCATGAACGAGGCTGCCTTTGAAGCCATGATGTGTTTGTGGCTAACCCATCTGCATTCATTTTCGAGATTCTATGCGTTCCTGATCAGCTAGGGCTGGAAACCCCAGAGCAGTGCTGCTCATCAGGTCTCGTTAAACATCCAGACTCGCTCTTCAGAGGGTCACTCTTCCCTCCGCTGGGATGTGGGCGGTCTCCACAATAGCACGTGCTGGCTGCAGAATTTCCTGGCCCCATTGGCTTGGCCTCAGTGAGTGTTGTTAAAATCACTTGGTTTGGGGGCCCAGAAAGACCAGCCGGCTGCTTTAACTGGGCTTTCACCCAAGCTCCCCTCCCATCTGTCAGGGCACCCTGAAGTGACTGGGTTTGAGGATTCACCCAGGATCACCACACTCCTGGCACTAATGTCTACTAATCCAGAGACCCAACTAACGTAAGGGTGAGAAATCCAACGTCCAGCCTCAGCCGGTGTGTATTCTCTCCTCAGAGGGAAGACTGTCTGGAGAACCTCCCATAACCAGAAGCTTGCTTGGTGCGTGTGGAAATCCAAGTCAAGGGATGTATGTGGACAAAGGGAGGGACATGCTTGCCAAGGAATCAGGGCAACCCTGCCAGCTCCGAGGCTTAGCTGCCACTCTTCAATAACGGCGCAAACACACTGACAAGATTTCGGTTGCCGGGCCTCCCGTTCCATGTCTACTGCCTGCCTCCAGGGAGGACCGCTTTAGATGAAGAGTTGAGCAAGGCTGCTCCTCGGAACTCCAGGCAGCATCAGCGTCCAGAGGAAAGAATCCTCCTCCGCGCCCACGCCCGCGCACACACGCACACTCGCGTGCGCCCTTAGCCATGCCTCCTCCGTCCGCCCCACGCCGCACTTCCTGTCACAGCGATGGGCGTCACACTCAGACCTAAAAACCACCTGCACCAAAACCTGTGAGTTACCCTTGCCCCCCCCCCCCCCATCAGTTAGGCACCTAGCAATTCTAACTCCTCCCCCTACCTCGTTCCCAATCTGCGCTTCCTGTGTATCCTCAGCCCCCCTGTAGCAGCCTTCCTTGCAGTCATCTTTTTTCCGCCACAGGACACAATTATTGCCGTCTCCAGTATTACCTGCAGCCAGCCAGATGGGCAGCTCTTCCTAACGTGCCCCCTTGACCACAGACTGACGACTCTCAAGAAGATACTTTTGCTGGTGCACCACTTTTTGTGGATAAAGTCTTATTTACTTCGTCTGCCATATAAAGAGCTCAGAGGTGACCCCTGGCCCTCTCACCTTTGTCCCTGCCCTTCCCCATCAGCCCCCATGCTGTCCCTCCCTCAGCCCAGCTCCTGATCAGTCCTTGGATTTATGTCCCTTTCTGACACTTCCAGGCTCTTTCCTGGCTGAAACCCCCACTTCCCTGCGTCTGCTCCTACTTGCCTTTATAACTCGCCCCAGGCACCCGCTGCCCTTCCCTGACCTCCTCCTTCCAGCAGGAGCATGGTGCCCACCGGTTACGCCCCTTGGACACCCATCACACCTGCATCCAACCCTACGGCTCACCGTAGTGGCGCGGGTAGTTTCTCGCGGATCCCGGCGCACTGCGGGGCTTGGAGAGCCACGTTGTCATACTATCCCTCCTTGCTCAGGCCTCACTGGTGTCCACGGAGGAAATCAACAAATACACATGTTGATGACAGGGGAAGGTATTCCAGGACTGTGGTATCGGAAAGCTAAGCATTTGAAATGGATTTGGGACTTCCTAGCTGTGTGCTCGCAGGCATCTTAATATCTCCGAAATCTCCATGTCGTCCTTTGAAACAAAGGCATCAGGAGAGCGAGAGCTCTCACGGTAACTTTGAGCATGAGCGCTGTGTCTGGGCCTCATCGGGCAGCACTGGGTTCACTTTAAGTTGAATTGTGCCCACTTCTGTCTGTGCTCCCGAAAGCGCCTAGGGCACAGCCGTGCTGTCCTGAAACGATGTCGGAATCATGTCACGGAGTGTTTTTTCTTGTTTCCTCCACTATTATTCATAAACAACCTCTTGAGTGATTTCTACAGGTGGATAGATACGCATTCTGTGATTGGCATTACTAGTTTCCTCTTCAACAGTTAACTTACTCCCAAGTAATTGCTACTCGTTTCACTTTAGCCTCCAATGTTTTGATGCAAAGTGTGTCCTTCACCTCAGAGATGGACTCGATTTTGAACATCATTTTCACAAACATACACAAAGGCACCTTCATCTCAGCCCCTGTAGCAAATGCTGTGGGCAGGCCTCCTCTGCCCCTCAGGGCCATGTCACTGATAGAGTCCTGGCCTCATTGGTCATCTCAAACCTACATTCCAAGAGCTTGCAATGTGGGAGCATCATGGCGGGTCCTGTCCTCCTTCCCACAGGAGAGCGATGGCCACTCCAGAGAATTTCCTCTAAGTACTACCTTATTCTCCATCCTGTTTCCCTCATCTTTTTACCCTCCCTCTTCTTTCTTTCCTCGGCACGTAGAGTACATGGAGAATAAGGAGAAAGAAAGTCCTTTCTGGAAAAGCCCCCTTTCAGCCCCCTTCTCTTCCCTCTAACTCCTGTCCATCTCCAGTAAGTCTCAGGAAAACCAGGAATTCCACTTTTCAAGGGCCACTCAAATTGGGCCCAGCAAACGTCGGACCCAGTCAACTGGCACTCATGAGCATCCTAATCTAGAAGAATTGTACTCCAGAATACTGACCTCCAGCAGGGTCTCCTCTATAAAGAGGTGAGTATGGAAACACACCATTTCCTCTTTCCCAGAATATTCTCTCTGGCTCCTGTGGTGCACACCCTGAGGAAATGAGGCACGAATCAGCCCAGAGGATGCTAAGAAATACAAGATGCCCAGGAACCAGGGAATTTTCCCATGTGGAAGAGGCACAAATAGATTCAAAATAGGGAGGAGAAAAACAAAACGGGCTCATCATATCAAATTTCTAAAATCTAAATTTTTTTTTAAGATTTTAATTGTTTGAGAGAGAGAGAACGAAAAGAGAGTATGAGTGGCAGGGAGAGAGAGAAGGAGAGGGAGAAGCAGACTCCCCAGTGAGCATGGAGCCTGATGCAGGACTCGATCCCAGGACCCCAGGATCATGACCTGAGCCGAAGGTAGACGCTTAACGAGCCGAGACCCCAGGTGGCCTCTAATACCTATTTTATAAGTGGGGTTTTCTCCCACACTGAAAGTTATGATTCAATAATCACATGTTTTTCTTATATATTTGAAATATTTCACAATAACAAAGCTTCATACAAATGCTGAGGCAGTACACATAATAGGATTTCGAAATGCTGTATTTTTTTCCTTAACTTTGCCTTTTAAAGAAAGCTATGTTTTTTTACAGTGTGACAAGCCACAATACTATTTTTGTATCCATGCAGGAACTGGTCCCGTATCTCACATTTTACTAGCCTACTATATAATATCTGTTCAAATCTATTACTGGATATGTTCCGATGTCAATTTTTTTTTTTTTTTTTTTTTTAGAAATGTGTTTCGAGAAAAAGATTTCTATTTGCTTCTTGGAGAGGGAATGGATTTCCTTATCACAGCAAGGCTCCTAGAGTAAAAGTACCTGGACATCTAGCTCTTTCCTTGCAGCCGATCCCAGTGGAAACAACTTTCCCAAAGAGTGGGTACAGGAATTAAAGTAACCTAAGCTCCCGTAACAGGAAAGAAACCAGGCTTTTACTTAGTATACACTTATTTCTTGACCAACAACCACCCAGCCTTTTCTGGGTCCTGGGAACCCTCTCTGGTGTCATGGTAGACGGAACAAGAGACGTTCCCCCTCAGGGGAGGTGGGCCAGACTCAATGGTGTGGCCTCTTCCACCTTGGAAACCTGGGCTAACTTTTTGCCCAGAAAGGGGAGGAAGTGGGCTTTGGGGGACATGAGCAGCCCCTGTTTCAGTGCACAACAGTGATGGCTGAATACGCACCAATAAATCAAAAGGGGTGAACCAGATTTGGCAGGGGGAAAACAGCCTTGCCCCCACTGCTATAGACTGTCCGACCTGCCTGTTGGTTGAATTCCAACTCCGTGCAATGATAACAATTGTAATGGGTTGAGGGATCGGGTGTACTTTTTAAAATGGTGGTAAAGTATACATCCCATGAAACTTGCCATCTTGACCCTTTTTAAGTGTACGATTAAGTACATTCACATTTTTGTGCAATGATAGCCACCAACCATCTCCAGAATCTTTCTAACCATTAAACAATAACTCCCCATTCATCCCACGCCATAGCCTCCTCTGTTCTACTCTCTCTTTCTATGACTTTGACTATTCTAGGTAGCTCACATAGGTGGAATCATGTAATCTTTGTCCTTTTATGTCTGGCTTCTTTCACTCAGCATAATGTTTCACACAGACTTTAAGTAAGCCCTTGCTACCTGATCCCTCCTTCCCAGAGCCAAACTGGTCCATATATACGATGGAATATTAGGCCTCCATCAGAAAGGATGAATACCCAACTTTTGTATCAGCATGGACGGGTCTGGAAGAGAGTATGCGGAGTAAATAAGTCAAGCAGAGAGAGTCAATTATCATATGGTTTCACTTACGTGAAACCATAAGGAAAAACATGGAGGACATTGGGAGAAGGAAAGGAAGGGTGAATTGGGGGAAATCAGAGGGGGAGATGAACCATGAGAGACTGTGGATTCTGAGCAACAAACTGAGGGTTTGGGAGGGGATGGGTGTAGGGGGTTGGGCGAGCCTGGTGGTGGCTATTGAGAAGGGCACGTATTGCATGGAGCACTAGGTGCAGTGCATGAACAATGAATCTTGGAACACTTAAAAAATAAAATTAATTGGAAAAAGGAAAGAAGAACCCTAAAATAAAAAAAAAAAAAAAAAGAGCTCAGTCCCTGACTGTCATGTCTGTCCAGAACTTATGACCCCACCACGAGGAGTTAGCATCTCCTATGGACTGAACTGTGCTCCCCTCTAGGTTGATATGTTGAAACCCTAACCAACCCCCATATACACCATGAGACTGTATTGGAGATAGGACCTTTGAGGGGAGTGGTTAAGGTTAAATGGGGTCAACAAGAAGGAGACCCTGATCTGATAAATCTGGTGGCCAGAGGTATCTCTCTCCATCGTGTGAGCACAGAGAGAAGGCAGTTGTCTGTAAGCCAGAGAGCTCCCACCAGGAAATAAGCATTCGCCAGCCTCCAAAACAAGGAGAAAATCAATCTCTGTTGTTTAAGCCACCCAGTCTATAGTATGTTACTATGGCAACCTGAGCAAACTAAGACAATGTCAAACTACACACTGGGGAGAAGAGTCCACCCAAGACCATCCTGTCTTCCGATACCAACTGCCAAGTTGAGGAGGTTCCCAAAACTACCCAGAGGCTGCATAATTGGCGAGAAGGACTCACAGTGAGCTCACCTAAAGCTATTCTACTCACATGGTTTATTACCGGGAAAGGCTATGAATTAAAATCAGCCAAAGGAAGAGACATATGGGCAGAGCCTAGAAGGGCTCCGAACACGATGTTTTCACTGTCCTCAGGACATGTTACCCTCCTAGCACCAATGTGTGACAATACGTACGGAGTGCTGCTGTCCAGGGATTCTCGCCTGGGCTTCAGCCTAGAGCTTTTATTGGGGTTTTGTTATGAAGGCAGGACTGGCTGAGTTACTGATTTCTTCAGTGTTTGAATTTAGCTTCTAGGCAGACTGAAATCACATGATCCCCACCCACCCCCAACCCCTAAATCACATGTTCGATCATTCTGGCATGACCCTAAATTCTGGCTACCCTAAAACGTCAGTGCGACCAACCTCCGCCCCAAACAAAGACACTCTTGTCAGGTATAACTTAGACAACCTCCCAGAAGCCAAGGGCAAAGGCCAGACCGCTCTCTGGCCAAAGCCAAATTCTTTAGGACATACTTCCGTCAAAGGAATCATGATTGGACTCATTTCAGCACCATGTACGCACACACGAACACCTGATACAAAAACTGAAGTATCCCTTTCCAGTCGCGTATAGCCGTATTTGTACAACAAACAGAGAGCCCCTCTTTTCTCTAAGGAGTAAGAGGCTTTGGCGGAGCACGGAGTGAGGGCACAGAGAGCTGCAGGTCCTAGGACGCGAGCTCAGTGCCGCTGGTGCTAGGATGGTGCAGCCTAAAAATTTGTTTCGAAGTTCATCTTCAATCCGTCATCAGTTTTAACAATTCATTTTATACGTTACTGTTAAATTTAAATCATGTTTCAACTAAAGAAATGCATTCCACATTTCCTGAACCTTACATGTGGCAAATTAATTCTCAAAACCACACATTGTAAACATGGCCCTGCTGCCCAGATCGAGAACATACCTTGCATCCCGTGTGACTGACCTCTTGAGCGCCACACCACCCACAGTGCTCTTCAGTTGTTCAACAAGACGAGTCCTGGGGTCACATGCTTCGATGTCACCGTGACGTCAAATTGCTACAAAAGTTATCGAACAAGTACTCTCAGTGTCTTCACAAATCTTACTGTAGACCAGCGGCAGACATTATGAGCAGACTAGCTGTGGTGCGTGGACCATGTTTTGAGGGGCACCAGTTTAGACCCGTGCTTCTCAAGCTGAAACGTTTGTTAAGACTCACCTGCGGGTTCCTATTAAAATAAAGATTCTAATTCACGAGGTCTAAAATAAAGCCTAAGACTGTCCATTTTCAATAACTCCCACATGACACTGGTGTTACTCTTCTGTGGACTACACTTGGACGAGCCTGATCCCAGACAATTGCTTTCTACTTCACTGAGAAAAATAAACACCCAAAAGAAAATTTCCACTTGCTCCCATCACTGAATCTACCCACGCCCCAACTGTACGGTGCCTGTCTTGTTCTCTCCTTTACTGTAGAAAATTACCCTTGTTCTTACCTAAAACCAGACCCTCCACCATGAGATAGATCCCACCCCCGTCTCCCTCCCAGGAACATCACCCCAAGACCTGCTCTCATCATTTCCCACATCATTCTCGCTCTCCTCCCCGCCCCCCGACTAGAACACTCCCTTCCGCATTAAAACGTGCTGTGATATTTCCATCCCAGGAAAACAGACCAAAAGACCCGCTCTCACACTCACACCCTCTGCCAAGTACCTCCCCCATTTCTCTGCCACCACTAGGAGCAAAACTCAACAGAATTGTCTTTTGCATCCCGACTTTCTCTCCTTTGGTTCCTAGAGCTTACTTCAATCAAGGCTTCACCCTCACTGCTCCAACCCGACAGCTCTTACCAAGGCCCCCAGGGACCTGCACGGTCCTACAGCCGATGTGCTGTTCTCAGGCACCTCTCACATGACCTTGAAGCAGCATTGGCTCCCGTGCGCCACTTGCTCCTTCTGGAAATACTGCCACCAAGGGGCTTCTGGATACTTCTCTTGTTTGGTTTTCCTCCTTCTCAGACTCAAAGGCGTCTGAGTGCCTTCTCATCTCACCGCTCTCTTCATTTTTTGGAAGGCTCTAGAGCTTAGATCTTGACCCCTTCTCTTTTCTCTCTATATTCACTCGTCTATAGTATGCATGAATATGCAGCTGATAACAAGCACACATCTTCTGACCAGACCTCCCCCATTGAACTATGCACCTACTTATGCAGCACACACACTCACCTGACCGATAGGTAATCTACGGGTAGCAATTCAGAAGTAAATTCCAATCTCTTCCCAAAGTCCTCTGGACCACTTTCAACACCCCCAAGCGGTCCAAATCATCATCAACCTCACTAGGACTACAGAAAGAGCCCTCAAATGGTCTCCTTGTCTCTATTCTTGCCATTATAGAGTTTGTTTTTTAAAACAATAGTCAAAGTGACCCTTTTAAAACATCAGCTCGAACATGACATTCTACTCAGCTCTTCAATGGCACCCATCTTATTGGGTTCCGTTTCTCTGGGCACCTGGGTGGCTCAGTCAGGTAAGCATCTGCCTACAGCTCAGGTCGTGATCCCAGGGTCCTGGGACTGAGTCCCGCACGGGGCTCCCCGTTCCTTGGGGAGCCTACTTCTCCCCCTGCCTCCCTCTTTCTCTGTCTCTCATGAATAAATAAATAAAATCTTTTTAAAAAAGATTCCTGTGTCTCAGAGCATCTCTAACAGGATTACACAAAGTTGCTCACAGAATAGTTTGCACATTGTTGCATCCTTCACTGGCTTTTTCTCCCTTCCCTGTCTCATTTCCCCCACTCCCCCACTTGGGTTTCCTGGGATCATCTCTAAAATTAACTACTTCTATCCAAACAAAAACCACCAAAAAGTGAAGTCTCAAGTGAAACTAACACATATTAGAGATCTTATCCAGTATCGAGCTTTACTAATAATTTCAGAGACACAGGGAAAGCAGAGAGAGGTCTGGGACACCAAGTGGCTCCCAGCTCCTTCCACATCAGAAACATGCTCTCTAGCCCAGAGTGAAAGTTAGGTTTCGAGGTCACCTCACAGAGTAGGAAGTGTTTGGGTAGTGAAATTCCTCTATTTTAGTCTCCGATCAGTAGAGGACTCATGACATTTTCTAGAGAGTCAAGCTTCATAAATCCGTAGATGCTAAATTTTTTACTATAAGCAGTCCCAAACCAGGAAGGATTTCTTGCTATAAGCCTTCCATAAGAGGCTCTCCTTTTTAGTTGTGTTATGTTAGTCACCATAAAATACATCATTAGTTTTTGATGCAGCGTTCCAAGATTCATCGTTCATGCACCACACCCAGTGCTCCATGCAATACGTGCCCTCCTCAATACCCACCACCAGGCTCGCCCAACCCCCCACCCCCTTCCCCTCTGAAACCTTCAGTTTGTTTCTCAGAGCCCACAGTCTCCCATACTTCATCTCCCCCTCCGATTTCCCCCAATTCCCTTTTCCTTTCCTTCTCCTAATGTCCATGTTATTCCCTATGCTCCACACGTAAGTGAAACCATAGGGTAAGTGACTCTCTCCGCTTGACTTATTTCACTCCGCATAATCTCCTCCAGTCCCGTCCATGTTGATGCAAAAGTTGGGTATTCATCCTTTCTGAAGACTGAGTAATATTCCAGTGTGTATATGGACCACATCGTAAGACTCTCCTCTAACAAATACCAGGAGTCTACCTACCAGGAAACCCACTTAACAGCATGTCTGTCTCCCAGGGGATTAAACTGGTGACCTGCCTTCTTTCTTTCCCCCGGAGCATCCCTTCCTCATCCCCACCCCAGTAATCAGAACAGGTCAGCAAGGTAAAGGCCAGTTGCTTCAACTTCCTCCTCCCAATCATCTCTCTTGGAGTAAAGGGCAAATGGTCTTACCTCTTGTGTGGCCACCTTCCACCCTTCTCTTTACTCTGTGTTCCTTCCATGGCCCCTCCTGGACTCTGCTGTTTCTCAGAGGCCAAGCATATTCCTGCCTTAGGATTTTCCATTTGTTCTTCCCTCTGAACTCCTTCTCCCATCTCCCTATTTGGAAAAACATTGCCCTATCCTTCATATCCGACCTCTCTTTCCTGTTGTATTCTTCATCACAGCATGTACCATCAACGGATATACTTAATTTCTCTTTTTAATTTTGAGACAGAAAGAGTGCAAGGTGGGAGGGGCAGAGGCAGAGGGGGAGAGACAATCTCAAGCAGGCCCCAGGCCCAGCACGGAGCCCAACGAGGGCCTCCATCTCTCAACCCTGTGATCATCACCTGAACCAAAACCAAGAGTTGGACACTTAACCAACTAAGCCACCCAAGCGCCCCTACTTGATTAATTTTTTAATTATCGGTCTTCCTCTCTAGAATGTGAAGGCCACGAGGGCACTAAGTTTTACTGATCTAGTTATCCTGTACCCCAAGAGCTTGGAAGAGTGCTCGATGTATAAACATTTGAGCAATGCTGAGTTAATCTGCAGGTCCTGAGGGGCTCAGTCGGTTAAGCATCTGCCTTTAGCTCAGGTCATGATCCCAGGGTCCTGGGATCAAGCCCCATATCAGGCTCTGTGCTCAGCAGGGAGCCTGCTTCTCCTTCTTCCTCTGCCACTCCCCCTGATTGTGCTATCTCTGTCAAATAAATCTTTTTAAAAAAAATCTGCAGGCCCTCAAGGTCACTGTGTCTCATCTGCCCCTAGACAGGCCCTAGGAACGCTTAGCTGTGTGTTAAACCTGGGCCAGAATTACACGGGAATCCGAGGGTTCAGCCTCCTGTCTCTATAACCGACTATGACTTGGCCCTCAACTCACTTTGTCTCTCCACTAGCATTCCAAAGCATTACAGAGAAGATTTGAAAAAGCTAACTTGGATGAATTTTTGCACCTTTACCCCACTGGTGGTAGGCCTCAAAAGCTGATTCACTTCCACTGTGCCCAAGGAACCCGAGTACTACTGTTGTATTGGGCAAGTCACGTGGTAAAACCTTCATCTCAGGGATTTACAGATGGACCGTTTGACCTTACTGTTCCATCATTACTGGTTTGTGCTATATGAGATCTTATCATTCATATGGCAAAAC
>CM052814.1:54875584-54909969 GCA_028533885.1 Nasua narica | reverse complement strand
GGAAACGAAAGGGGGGGAGGAGGGGGAAACGAAAGGGGGGGAGGAGGAGGAAACGAAAGGGGGGGAGGAGGAGGAAACGAAAGGGGAGGAGGAGGAGGAAACGAAAGGGGGGGAGGAGGAGGAAACGAAAGGGGAGGAGGAGGAGGAAACGAAAGGGGGGGAGGAGGAGGAGGAAACGAAAGGGGAGGAGGAGGAGAAGAAAAGACAAGACAAAGACAAAAAAGAAAAAGATAAAGAAAAACGTGGGTTTTTCTTCCTGTGATGACAAGTGTCAGGGTTTACTCTTAACAACTTTCAAAAATACAAAATACCATACAGAAGTGTTAACTCCAGTCTTTCTTGCATTCTTATAAACAGTTTCCAGGACTTTATCTCCCAGATAACCCACCGGTGACTGTCTGGAAAGCCTGATCATGGGAGCTCCTGTTTCTCGAGGACACAGATACTGATTCCCTATCTCAACCCTCAGAGTCGTTCCCGCTGCGGGCGTTCACTGCTCTGCCCGGCGGGGACACTCACGCCCATCCTGAAGAACCCGCACCGGCTGTCCACACTGATGTTGGAACCGAAACAGAGACCCGAAGAGTGCTTGTCGCCTCATCTACACCCTGCATTCCGTGGCTGATTACCACAGGTGCATAGGATCCCCACTACCAACCCGTGAACAAGCCAAGCCCCAAATCTGTAAGATGCCGGTTCGACAGAAGGAAGGACCCACTGTGCTCTTAGAGCTTTTCCTCCGACGGTCTCCGGTCTCCGTGAGCATCACCAGCAGCCCAAATTATTCATAGCTCTTCTGCTGGGAGATGTGTATCTCCCCTGCCCAGGGGTGTCGAACAGCTGTTTACTCATAAGACCGTGAGTATGAGACAAATGAGGGGGGGGGACCCAGTTGTCAGACATGACAAATTCCTACAAGAAATGCCTTTTCCTGGTCATCGCCTCTGCCGCGTGGGGTCTGATGCAGAGCGCCCATGCGGAGAGAGGCACCTGTGATTTGCCAAAAGTCCCAGAAGGCCAAGTCTCCCGAACGCGCTTAATATTTGATTTGGGGGAAAGAAGCCTAAAAACACCATTGCAATACCTCTTGCATCTTGCGAAGTATTTTCGCATATTGTGTCTCAACGGCTCTCCTGGGAATCTGGGGTGTCTTTTTCAAGGCAGGGATTATTATCAGCATTATTAAGACCGGAGGTCTCAGAGAGGTCAATTAGAATAATTAGAAGAAGAACAGGGGGACGTTTTTATACCAGTGCTTGCTCCTGAGTAAATCACAGGCAAAAAAATATTCGTTTGTCAAACAACAAAAGACAAATGTTGCAATTTATTTCTCTACAAAATAATCCCGTGGCTCAAAGCATAAGAATAATTGCTACTCTGTTAAGCGTGTGTCTGTGTCACGTGCATTACTGCATTCAGAGAGGAAGCTTGAGGGCAGCGACCAGGGTTACAATCGTCAGTGCTGGATTCGAATCCAGCTTTAACTTCGGAGCCCATGTTTTTGTCCCTTCGGACCCAGCTCCTACCCAGGAGTCCCCCTCGCGCCAGGGGAGCCTGGCCTGGCAGGGACAACACCGGTCCCCAAAGCTGTCACATCTCCACTCCAGGTGTCAGAGAGATGGCACTCTTCCCACCCTCTGTTCTGGGAGAGTTCATCCTTTGAATAGAACTGTCAGATTGCGTTTTCTTGTCAAGGCACCAACAGCTGGTATGGAAATCGTCTCTTTCCAAACTGCAAAACAGGCCCCCGATATGGAATTCAAGTTGAGTCCCGAGGTTATACCTTGTCGATTTTTTTTTCCCCTTCCTAATGAGCATCCGTCCCACCCACTCACTGAACTCTGGGCCGCATCAATATTCATTCCGTTATTTACAGAAAAAAAATTAGAGAAGAAACAGTTTATGACGTTTCGCCTGCTCACTAACAAAGATGGATGAGAGGAAGGCCAGATACAGGAGGGCTGGTGCTCAAGTGTTTAAATGTACTCGGCTTCTATCCTTGGAGTCTCCGCTCGGCAAATGATGCCGTAGGTCTGTGTGGTGCATCCCGGGAGTCAGCAAAGGAACCCGGGCTGGGTGAAACACAGATTCTGAACTCGCCAAAATTGATCGAGGCCGGCCTTGACACTCCACTATTTGCGAAGTGGGAATGGAGAGGATCCTCCTCCCGACTGCCTCCATGACTGTCCCCCAAAATCTTAAAGCAGAGCCTGTAGGATTGGTGAGCTTTTGGGGAATTTTAGGTGGCATAGGCAGAAAATTCAAAACGTCAAAGCCAAGAGCTTATGAAGCCAAGCCTTACTCCACGGTCGGAAGGAAGTCACGCCATACGCTGCAGTTGTAGAGGGAAGGATCCCATTAAATCGTATCGAGAAGGACTTGTAATTGTGAATGAAGGCACGGAAACCAGCCCAGCATCCTGTCACAGCAGAAAGAAGAGAGCCCAGGACTCTCTTTGGAAGCGGGCCTTGGCCTCGAGGATTTATCAGCAAAGGGCAAGTCCTTTGTGTGGAACCCCAGGCACTTTATTTGCAGAGAGGGATGGATGCCAGAATTGCTTCCACTTTGACGTCTTGTGAAAATCAAATGAAAGGATACACTTGAAAACCCTACACAAATATTATTTACCATTTAACTGCAGAAAAGCACTCATTTTCATAGGACAGTTGAAGAGTCACCTTCTCCATACAGATGGTAGATGTGATTTTTACTTTTTTTTTTTTTTAAGATTTTATTTGAGAGAGAGAGAGAGAGAGAGCGCGAGCACGAGCAGGGGGAGCACCAAGCAGCAGGAGAAAGACTCCCCGCTGAGCAGGGAGCCCGATGTGGGGCTCGATCCCAGGACCCTGAGATCATGACCTGAGCCAAAGGCAGATGCTTAATGACTGAGCCACCCAGGTGCCCCGTGATTTTTACTTTGTATCATGCCTTCAGGTGATGCGTCCCAAGAAGTACTGATGCTGAGTCCACAGAAGCAAGTATTTAGTCTCTTTCAAAATTATGCATTGGGATGAAGAATGTATTCAACTAACACTTGGAACCAGAATTTCTCTTAGGGAGGAAACCATTTTTGTTCAGGAAAATACTCTCACAAGCAGCCCAGAGGTTAAAGGAGGAATTCTCAGGACACACATGAGCAGGAGTCGAGGCAAGAGAAGACGGCGCTGATCCCCTGCGCCTCAGATATGAGCAGCATTTGCCAGAAAGAACGAGCTCTGAGTAGCGAGAGAAGGGCTGAACCACACGCAGAAATTGGCAAGAGCCACTGTCTCAGAAATGACGGAGGGACCTTTGAGAGGAATAGCTAACACTGCATTTCCGATTGCATGGTCTGATATAAATCTCTGCTGCCCCCAATTTTCAGTAGATCATCCACACTTGTACGGGAAGGTGCTGACACAGTCCAGTCCAGCCACAGCAGAAGTCCAAAGCCAGAGGCAGCATGAGGTACAGGCCCCCTGGGAGGCCCCAGGGGTCTTGGAGGGTACTGCAGGGGCTGCACCCCTCGGGCACAGCAAAGTGACCACAACGGACCCTGGAGTAACCTCAGCCTCCTCTGTCCAGCTGCTCCCCGAGGAAGATGGCCAGAGGCGCCCAGCAAAATCAAGCTAATACCGGAGCCAGAAAAAAAGTGCTTCCCAAATAAGGCTTAGCACAAAGCAGGGCCATACTTCCAACACCAGGTAGGAGCAGCGCTGCAGCCTTCGCAAACCCTCCTACTCTCCTAGAACTCACCTGTCTCCTCCTCGCGCCCTAGCTGAGGCCAGGCCCCCCAACCCCCGCCCGAGCTCTGAACTCTCCTCTCCCACCTCCATGTGTGCCTCCCCCCTCCACCTTCATCCTCTTCCTCTCCACCTGTTCCTCCTCCAAGGCAGCACAATCCCACTTCCCTTCATGTCGCAACCAATTATCCAAACTCACATTTTGCCTTTCACGGGCTCCTCAACCCCGGCCATGTGGCTTTCCGACCTCAGCCACTCCACGGACAGGACCAGCACTCATTTCCTCAAACATCTCCCCTTTTAAGGCTTTACCTTCCTTCGGTTATTGACGGCATTTGACACAAGCCACCACTCATTCTCACTTGACACATTCCATCGTTAGGGCACCTGGCCGCATCAGTCAGTTGAGCATGCAATTCTTAATAATCCCGGGGTTGTAAGTTTGAGCCTCAGCGTGGGTGTGGAGATTACTTTAAAAAATAAACTAATTAAAACTTTAAAAAAGCAAGAAGCACTCTGTCCTCTTAGTTCTCACAACACTACAGGCTCCTAGATGTCATCCTGACCCTGTGAGGGCTTCATCTCAGCCTCCTTTCAAGCTGAATTTGCTCTAAGTCACTAAGATGTTGGTGCCTCTTGGTGTTCTTACTTGGGCTCTCTCCTCCCTGCTCTCCTCACTTCACCCACTCTTTCTACGATTTTATTTATTTGTTAGAGAGAGCACAAGCAGGGGGAGCGGCAAGCAGAAGCAGGTGCCCCACTGAGCAGGGAGCCCAATGCCAGACTCAATCCCAGGACCCTGGGATCATGACCTGAGCCAAAGGCAGAGGCTTGACCAACTGAGCCCCCCAGGTGTCCCTCTAAGCAATTTTATACACTCCCCTGGCTTCTGCGAGATTTCCAGACACTCATATTCCACTTCCTACTCAACAGTAACACTTGCATGTTTCACCTTCTCCTCAAGACTCCAGAAGTGAATTCCTCTCCCTCCGTGCATGCTCCCTCCCCAGCTCCACCCTGCTGTTGGGGACAAAAAGGTACACTTCTTCCTCAGCTCCTTGGTCCTTCTTCTCCCTCAAACTGTCAACCAATCAACAAGTCTTACACATTCAGCTTCCTCAGTATCTGATATGCTCACTGTTCTTTTTCCCTATGTCCACAACCATATTCACACCCCCAGCACCCCTCACCAAGATCCTTCCAGCAACTTTTTTTTTTTTAAGATTTTTATTTATTTATTTGAGAGAAAGACAGCACAAACCGGGGGTGGGGGAGAGGCAGAGGAAGAAGCAGGCTCCCCACTGAGCAGGGAGACTGATGTGGGGCTCGATCCCAGAACCCTGGGATCATGACCTGAGCTGAAGGCAGGTGCTTAACTGACTGGGCCACCTAGGAGCCCCCTTTCAGCAACTTTTTAACTGGTCCCCCACCCCAAGTCTTGCCCCTTCAAGTTAACTGCTTAATTCTCCATACTACAGCCAAGAGGATCTTCCCAAAATACAATTCTGTGTCGTTTCTCTGCTTAAAACCTTCGGTGGCACCCGACACTGGTCTGGGGATAAATTTTCGACTAGCTAACATGGCTCTGAAGCCATTCCAGACCTGCCCTCTACCATTTCCCCTATCTCTTTGCTCCCCATTCCATTCCCTTCCCTTAAAATGTGTCTTGTTCCTTCCTATATCTCCATTACGAACCTCTCTCTCCTCCAGGTTTGAGATCTGCCGTGTAGGAGGTGGGCAGTTTATAGCTGTTGAATTAAGCTGATCGTGTGACACTCTTGTTAAAACCCCTTCCTGCTCAGGCAGAGAGCAGGTGTATTATTTCCCTAGTGCTGCTTCAACAAAATACCCACACTGGGGGGGAGGGCACCAGAAAATCTAAGTCAAGGTCTTGGCACACTATGTTCCTTCTGGAGGCTCTGAGGGAAAAACCCCTTCCATGCCTCTCTGTTTTTGGAGGCTGTCGGCAATCCCAGGTGCCCCTTGACTTGTGGATGCTTCCCCAGAACTCTTCCTCTGTCTTCACATTGCTTCCCCCAACCTGTATCTCTGTGCCTCGGATCTCCTGTCCTTTCTCTTGTAAAGACACCTGTCATTGATTTAGGACCCTCCTACCCCAGGATGAGTTCATCTCAAGATCCATACTTAAGGACAACTGCAAAGACCCTAATTCCAGGGGCGCCTGGGTGGCTCGGTGGGTTAAAGTCTCTGCCTTCAGCTCAGATCGCGGTCCCGGGATCCTGGGATCGGGCCCCACATCAGGCTCTCTGCTCAGTGGGGAGCCTGCTTCTCCTTCTCTCTCTGCCTGTCTCTCTCCCTACTTGTGATCTCTCTCTTCAAAAAAAAAAAAAAAAAAAAAAACCCTTATTCCAAATAAGGCTCCATTCTGAGGCTCTAAATGGACATATCTTTTGGGGGACACAACTCAACTCATTAAAGGAAGATTTGGGGAAAATGTTTTATGGGCAGGTACAGGTCCTGCCTGAGTCCTCTGTGTATACAAACTGCCTACACTCAAGGGGCACCTGGGCAGCTCATTCGTTAAGCTTCCAACTCTTGGCTTGGGCTCAGGTCATGATCTCGGGGTCATGAGATCGAGCCCCACATCGAGGCTCAGTGCAGAGTCCGCTTTGGATTCTCTCTCCCTCTGCCCCTCTCCCCACTCACGTTCTGTCATACAGATACCACATACATAAATAAAATCTTTATAAAATAAACTGCCTTCACTTGGTACTTCTCATTTTCTAAAAACCCTAAAAAAATCTTTCACCGATCTGTCAGAAATTGAATCTTTACTTTTAAATTTTGCATTAATAAAATTTCAAATGTGCTCTTGTATATTAACCATTTTATTCCTTCAGTTGTGAATAAGCTTTTCACATGCTTAGCATTTCTATGAAGTCACAGTATCTTATAAATACACACAGGCTCTTTATATATTAAGGCTATTAATATCGGTGGCCTGCTTTTTCTCATTCTGTGGCTTACCCCTCCTTTCTATAGTTTCATATAAATAAAATCTTAATCATTTATGTCTCAGGTTTAAAGCAATAATAAGTCAACAGTTATTTTGTGGGGTTTTATTTATTTGAGAGAGAGAGAGAGCATAAGCTGGGGGGAGGAGAGAGAGGGAGAAGCAAATTCCCTGCTGAGCAGGAAGCCCAATGCAGGGCTTGATCCCAGGACCCTAGGATCATGACCTGAGCTGAAAGCAGACACCTAACTGACTGAGCCACCCAGGCACTCCTCAACAGTTATTTTAGATTGTCAATTTATGTGGTTATCAGGTAAAACAGTTTAAATTTCTCTGAGTCAAGATAGGAACGCTTAGGAACAATACAAGCTAATCTAAAATCCAGAGCTAAGATTATGGCAAGGACCATAAAGGCCACGGTAGGCACCAGAAAATAGGGTGGGATCCGGCTAGTGTCGGAGGGGGAATTCAGAGATACCTAATAGGCAGTAACCCCTATGTTAAACTCTCCAAAGCTTCATATCATTACATAATAAGTCCTTGAGGCCATATCTTTTAGGAGATTTGGTCTAATGTATATAAATGACTGAAGTCTCCTGTTTCTGAAAAGGACAGCGAAATGATCTTCTCAAGTTTTAAAGGACCAAAACAAAATTCTAACTCTACAAACGTACTTCCCGGCAGTCTTGCAGATCTTTCTACTCTAAGAAAATATTTTACCAATCCTCCCTACTCAAATAGGGGTGGGAGAAACGGGCGGACTTGGCCAATGGATAGAAAGTTTCGGTTATGCAGGATGAGTAAGTTCCAGAGACCATGGTAACTATAGTTCAAAATACTATATGGACCCTTGAAATTTGCCAAGAGACTTGATCCTAAGTGTTCCCACCACGTGCCTGCCCACACAACAGTCAGAACTATGTGAAGTAATAGATATGTTCATTAGCTTAATGGCTGTAATCATTTTACAATGTGTACCTGTATCAAAACAATGGTGTTTGAAAAAAAAGCTTTTATTTATTTATTTGACTGAGAGACAGGGAGAGAGAAAGCACAAGCATGGGGAGTGGGAGCGGGAGAAACGGGCTCCCCAATGCGGGGCTCGATCCCAGGACCCCAGGATCATGACCTGAGCCGAAGGCAGACGCTTAACAACTGAGCCCCTCAGGTGCCCCAAAACATGGTATTTATGCCTTAAATAGATACCATTTTTGCAGTTGTATCTCCAGGAAGCTGGGGAAAATGCCCATACTGATCGTGTTCATCGCTGAGCATGTTTTTTCGGCAAGTGTGTATGTTAAATATATTACTGCTCTTGTCAAGAAAAACACAGAAGTTATTTTGACGTGTTACCTACGTGAAATGAGAGAATTGTTTACCATCGATGGTTTCACATCAGTGAAATGAGTCGTCTTCAGTGATGTCATCGGTGGCATCCCGCAAACCCCCCAAAGCCCATCGTGAAGTAAACGAGCTGACGAAACGCTGAGGAGTCCCCCCCCCTTCCCAGCACAGGAACGAACAGGCTTTGATCTATCCGTTCACGGTAGAAAATGCTTTGCTACCGGAGCAAAGTCTGAGCAGGAGAGAGAGGGTCTGTGCCTACGTCAGGGGCCAGAAGCCACCTCGGGGGTAACCCTGCTTAGCACCCAGAATGGAAAAGTGATTTCTTTAGCCCAGAATGAAAGCCGCCCCGTGCACCTCCCGTTAAAGGCTCTGAAAGCCCGAGAGTCGGCAGCGGAGAGCATCCACGGCCAAGCTTGAGAAACGGACACAGAGGAACTCAAGCTCCCTGTTAACTGAATGTGCGGGGGTCCGCGGGCGAGATGGGGGGACTCACACGCCCAGTGCTGGGGGACATGCCATTCCTCATTTGGGGGGACCCGGAGCCCTCCACGTAGAGCTGCTCTTAACTTCTTCCTCATTTTCACACCGAACTCTTAAATTCCCAGATGATCCCAACTACGATTTTCGGAGACTTCCTTGACGCGCTCGACCGTTCCAGACCCCGTCCACCCTTGAACGACTCCAGAGTCTGAGAATCAGGAGAGGACTAACAGGCCATCCACGGGGAGGACGTTACATTTATGGACGTCCCCCAGCAACTGCTCCGTGCCCGGTGTGGTGGCATACAGCTTGCGTACTACCTGCTCCCTGAGATACCGTTAGGTGTGTTCTCCCCAGATCAGGGAGGAGAAAACCAAACCTCACAAAGATCAGGTCACCTCTCGCGGTAACGAGGGAGCCAGGCCTGCCTGACTTCCACGTGCGATGCTGGGGGAGAGGGCGAGGAACCTGGCCAGAAGGTGGAAATGCACGGTTTCCAAGACCTTGAGGATTTTTTTTTTTTTTTTTTAGGAGTTCGCTAAACCAGGGAATAGGGTTGGCGGGCGTCCAAGAGAATAAACTGAATTTATTTATTTTAGGAACTGCTATCACAAACACCACGAATGCCCACTGGCCAGCCCTAGGCTGGGCCTGTATTTCAGCCCAGTGCTAGAACGTGAGGATCCAGTGATGGGACCAGTAGCCTCCCGGGAATGGGACCTGTAGCCTCATGGATCACACAGGCTAGGAGGCAAGAGTACCGTTGTTCAAACCTAAAAATATGTGTATATAATTAACTGTGGCCGGTGATATCAGAGCTCAGAACTGTGTAACTGAAACATCTGTGGCCAGCAGAATAATGACCCCCAAAGACATTCAGACCCTAACCCCCAAACCTAAAGGGGGGATGGAAGGATTAGGTAGAATTCAGAGTGTGAATCAGCTTACTTAAGAAAAAAAAAAAAAGGAGCTGATCCTGGATTGGCTGGCCGGACCCCATGGAATGACAAGGGCCTCGAGGGGGGAAGAGCCCCGAGTGTCAGGAGGGATGGAGATGTGACTGGGTCGGAGGTCTGAGCGATGGGACTGTTGGCCTCAAAGACGGGAGTGGACCTAAGCCACAGAATGAAGACAGCTTCCAGCAGCTGTTAAGAAAACAGATTCTCTCCTACAGCCTCGAAAAGGAATGCAGTCCATCTTGATCTTATTTTTTAAAGAATTATTTATCTTAGAGGGCGAGCATGAGTGCAAGGGGTGGGGGCAGAGGGAGAGGGAAACCCAAGCGGACTCCACTCTGAGCGTGGAGCCCGCTGTGGGACCCAATCCTACGACCCCGAGATCAAGACCTGAGCCGGAACCAAGCACTGGACGCTTAATCCACTGCGCCACCCAGGCACCCCCGGGGGCCCCCATCTCCATTTTAGTCCAGTCAGATCCCACTTCGGACTTCGGGCCTCCAGAACGTAATAAACATGTGGCGTTCTAAGCCACTGGTTTGTGGCAACTGGGGGTGACGTGCTACAGCAGAGATGAGAAACTAAGACGGTGGGAGGTCCTGAAAATGTCCCATCAGGTGGTGACTCTTGAATGAGGCCTGAAGGAACCACACAGATTACCTGGGTAAACAGGTAGAGGGAGGAGTCGGAACAGACCCAACAAAGGAGGTTAGAGCAGCAGGGTGGGGGGGGAGATAATGTCAGGAGAACCGATGAGCTCAGCAGGTGATCAGGCAGGGACCAGCCTTCACCATGCTGATCCTTCTAGAAACAACGGGAACCCACTGAAGAAGGGCTCAACGCCCAAGATGGCATCGTTAGAATTTAGCCCAACACAACACAACAATGTTGCCTAATTCCAGATTAGCCCCCCACCTCCCCCCACTACTACTCAGACGCACAAATGTGTATTAACTGGGCACAACACAAAAGCCCAAAAGGCTGGGAAGATATTACAGGATACATTCCAAAGCCGATGCGAATTACTTGTACGTTACCCCCAGATACCCTCTCCTCCCGTGTAGAAACGAGTGGTTAAAAGATGACATCAATCATCTACCAAGTCTGTTCGCTATTTTGCTTGCAACGACGGAGACTGGAGACAACAGCAACACAAGATTCACTTTCACACTAAAACCAAAGTAAAATGTTACTAATACCAGGTTGGGACCATTCTGTTAACCTTTAAATGTGTGTGACATCTAGTGGCCAAAGTTGCCAATATCCTTTTCTTTCTTGGCCTGATGTAGGCACCCCAGTGACAAAATGTACACTGAAGCCAATAAACACCAAGCAGCTCGTGAGGGTCCAAGGCGGAAGAGGACCAAAGGGGATGAAAATGTGTCATCTCTGGTCTCCTTGGACCCTGCAGGTGCAGTGATAGCGTGTGGGGGAAAGACAGGGAGTACATATTCTAATTCCAGATCTCAAGCATTGCCTAACTGTCCTGCCTTCGAACAGGCGTGTGGGCAACCAGACAGGAATGGGGACGCCCCAGCCGGGGACAGATTTGGGGTCCATCGGCGAACTGGTGAATGTTGAGGCTAGAGTGTGGCAATCAACAAGAGCCCTCAGCCCTGAGACCGGCCCAGAGTAATAGCTCAATAAATATTTACTCCTATCTGGGACACCTGGGTGGCTCAGTGGGTTGAAGCCTCTGCCTTCAGCTCAGGTCATGATCTCAGGGTCCTGGGAACGAGCCCCACATCGGGCTCTCTGCTCAGCAGGGAGCCTGCTTCCGTGCCACCCCCCCCCCCCCCGCCCCCGCTCCCCGGCCTGCCTCTCTGCCTACTTGTGATCTGTCAAATAAATTTAAAAAAATCTTTAAAATTTGGCAACTTGTCCAAAGGAAATGCTCAAAGACCTAAAATCATAACCCCAGGCAATCCGGCTGCGTGGAAAGATCATCATGGTCAATTTACCAAATGGAACCATGTACTAAAAATGTCTTCATCTGTTGTCAGTCTTGATTACAGGTAATGATAGCTCTTTCTTCCTGAATTTTTATTATAGTTTCTAAGTTCAGTATTCCAGATGGAAACATCTCAGTTTGTTGTCTTTCTCAGTTCCCTACGTTAATTTCTGCTTTGCCAGAAATTTGGCCAATATTTAGGCAGGTTGTCTGTGTGTTTCAGGTTTAATCACTTAATGTTTGGGTTCATCTCATGTTTCCTGTGTGTAGCTATAGTTTTTCTAATTTGAGGTACGACTCATTGACCTATTATTACACTCCTTTCCTTTCTGCTTCTTTGAAGGCTTTTCCTGATTCCTCAAATTCTTTGTGTAAACTGACCAGGCCGGACGAACTTACTTGCTTCTTGTTCAAAATCACATTTTGGAATTTTATTAGTGAGAGAGTTTGGGCAATTTCCGGTGTTTTACTGATAATTTTGAACTTTAACTGAATTGAAATTTAAATTCAATCTGATTTTAAATTCTGATTTCCTTAGGATGCTTCTGAATAAAAAAATGTAAGTTTAATTCATTTCAATTTCATGTAAGTAAAAATAATATACACTTAAAAATTTTATTTGAAAAAAATAAAAAATAAGTAAAAATAAAAATGTTATTTGGATAATACATTTTAAATTTTCATTTGAAAAATTATTATATATAATTATTTTATTTCACTTTAAGCTTGGTGTTTCTGGAAAATTAAAAAAAAATAAGCCTCACATGCCATTTGAGAAATTGGCAAGATAATTTAAAAAATATGTTCCAAAAAGAAATAGAAATAGCATTTTAAAAATTCCTAATGTCTAGAATATCATCACCCGGGGTGCCAAATTTTAGGTTGGGAAATGTCCTGGAAATGTTTAATTTCATACTGATTTCTGCTGAGCATCTTTACCAATTTGGGGGTTTAGTCACTATTCACAATTCCATTTTCGGTAACTAAACAGTTTGTGTCAATGCTGTTAAAATCACAGTTTTAAAACGGGGTTAACGCCCATCAGGAACCATAGTCACTGTGGAAATTTGTCCTTTGCTGAAAGTGGAGAATTGCCTGGAAGACTAAAAGAACATGACCAACTCGAGGAACGGCAGAGGGCGCCGAAGAGCACAAGCGCCTCTGTGTGGCCACACTTGGCCACTTCCTGTGAGGAACATTAAAGGTTCACATATTTCAGTAAGAAGCAAATGGCGCCATTAACTTTCAAGATAATTCAAATGCAGATTTTCTAGTCTTAGCTCCAAAGTGGATGGGTTTAGTAATTTCACATGATTAAAAAATATATATATAAGTCAATGCTATGGCTTTAAAATGACAGATTGAGGAAAAATGGACTGGTAGCCCTTGGATGAGTCTAAGTTCACCTGATCCCATGCCCTGAAGCCGTGATGCTCTCCACCCACTAGAGGAATATGGAAGAACACATTCCCAGCTCTGTTCTTGGCTTAAATGGTGTTCCTGAGATTCGGGCACAAAGAACCCTATTCGAGAACACATTTGAGAACACATGCCGGGAAGAAATGAGCCACTCTTACCTTCCCAGTGAGGGAAGATGTTGTAGCCGGTACATCCTCGTATCTCTCACAATTTTCACTAATTGATGGTTGAGAATAAACCAAATCCATTCACACTTACTGAGCCATGAACACATTCAAAATTAAATATAAATGTCCTTGGCAACACTGTAATTACAGGAAATGTTTCAGGAGGGGGAAAAAAAAAAAACATTCCCTTGAACAGAGTTTGTGCAAGATTGGAAGGAAATCTACTGAGAGCATTCAAAATATCGGGATAGAAGTCCAAGGCCTGGGGAAGGAAATTGAATCGGGTGCCAGAAGGGTAGGAAGGAGCTGGACCAGAGGGTTTTTGGGGGGGGGGGGGGGATGAGTCATGGTGTTGGAAAGACTGGGGTCAGATGGTGAAGGGTCTCGACTGAGGTTTGCACTTGACTCTGAAGTCTGAGAACTTAGAGTTTTTAAAATTCCGGGGCAGTCACAGGTGGGAAGGGATAGGTAGGGATATGCCCCAGAGATGGTGAGGACTGAGTAAACAGCACATGTATCTCCTTCACTCAGTTCTTCCTTGTATTCAAGCCTCTCCCATTCTAGAGAGAATCTGGGAGGCTCCTAGTGGACCAGATAAGGCCAGAAGACATTAGACGATGCCAACAGTTGAAAGTAAAACCTCTGTAACCCCTCTCCTGCCTCCTCCCTTATCTCCATTCCAGAGCTCACATCCCGCTCCTTGTCATTTTAAGAAAGGGTACACAGGAACACAAGAGACTTAGGGGTCAGGTCTCCTAGATCCTTGTCTACTGGGCTAACTAAGGCCATTATACGGAATGCCCCTAGCATTGCCTTTTTGAAAATTTACCACTTACAATGAATTGTATTAGTTCCATCAATGATACAAACTTTCCTTTCAAAATACACGTATCTATGTTTTTAAAAACTGAATTACTTAAAAAAAAAAAAACTTAAGTAAGTAACAGTGTTACGGGCCAATCGCAGATATCCTCAAGGTGATACACTGGGTTTAAGAAGCCACGCCTTATTCCATTCAATCTGCGAAACGTCACTCCACCACGGACTCCAAGCACACGCCTGCACCCCAAGACGGGGTGCTTCCCTGTTGGTCAGTCCTCATCGGAGCAATGTCCCAGTTCCTTTCCCAGAGCACACAACTCCCCTGGAGAACACACCTCATTTCCATCATGCCAGCCTCGATTTACCCAACCATCACCGGCTCACCTCTCCCTCTCTCTCTGGAAGACTCACCCTTCTGGGCACAGCCTCCTCTTTGATCACTAGAAATGCTGCAGGTTCAATCCCGTGTTTTCTCCCTCGCCATCTCAGCCACACCTTCGGCTTAAACGTTCTTCAGCATCAACCCACGGATCTCTGCCCAAAGCCACACACCAACACTCCCCTTTACAGCTCCTGTCGGATGTCTCCAAGGCACCCCAACCTCAATGTGCCCCAAACCCCAAAGCCGACCTGACACTAAGTCAGGTTTCCCATTTTAGTGGACAAGACAATCCATCTGATTACTTGAAACGTAAACCCAGGAATCCTCGTTGTATCTACTTGCAATGTTCCCCAAGTGTCCAATTTATACATCTGCACTTCGACCATGTTAAGCCAAATCTCCATCTTTTCTCCCGTTTTTAAACCGCTACAATAGCTCCGCCTCCAATCTATTCTTCACATTCCATAACCATTTTTTAAAATTTATTTTTAGAGAGAGAGGAAGAATGCACGAGCAGGGGGAGGGGAGAGACGGAGAGAGAGAACCCTCAAGCCAACTCCCTGCTGAGCAGAGCCTGGATCCCAGGACCCTGAAATCACAACCTGTGCCAAAGTCAAGAACCAGATGCTTAACCCACTGAGCCATCCAGGTTGCCCCCTGAACCATTTTTTCAAATTGCAAATTTAATCCGTTACATTTGGCTTAAGTGGGTGCACGTTGCCCTTGTGATAAGAATCACATGTCAGGACCCGTGGCCTGGACGACGTACTGCAGCTCCGTTTTCCTCCTGCCTGTGAACGCTGCAGTCACTGTGACCTCCAATCCTTCCTTCGCCATGCCATATCCTGCCGTGGTGCATGCTGTTCCCTTTGCCTCCAACACATCCGGAACCCCCACACCCCAGCTCCACCCGTGCCTCGCTTTGCCTGCCTCATGCCTACCCATTCCTGAAATACGTGCTCCAATATGGCTTCTCAGGAAGCCTTCCCCAGCCTGCCTCTCCACCCACTAACCCAGACCCCCCCCACAACACACACTGGCCCCCTCTGAGCACCCCCCATCGCATGTGTGCTCCTCCCCCCAGCCTCTGCCTCCCACTGAGCTGTGGACTGCCCGAGCTCATAGACCTTGTTTATTTTGACTTTTCTGCTGCACCCCCGGGACCAACTGGGTGGAGGGCGCCCATCCCATGGGAGGCATCCAATAAATATTTTTGGAATGAAAAAACGAATATATTGGGAAGTCAAAATAACTGTCTCCACTCTTAAAGATCCAACCTGGGGCGCTTAGAGGGCTCAATCGGTTAAGCGTCTGCCCTTCCGCCCAGGGCATGACCCCAGCGTCGCCGCATCGAGTCTCCAATCCCGCTTCCAACTCGGCAGGGAACCCGCGTCTCCCTCTCCCTCTCGCTCTGTCTCTCATAAAGCAATACATAAAATCTAAGGTAGATAAGCAAATAAATAAAACAAAACAAGATAAAGATCGAACCTGAAGCTCAGTGAGAAGGAATTCTTCCCGAATCCGGGAGCTGGGCTTCAGCTGACTCGGATGACGCAGGATGGCGGGTTCAGGCTGGGTGAATTCCGGGGTCTCTGAGCGAGCGGCAGACCTTCAGGGGGCGGCCTGTGTGACACCTTCCCCCAACTCCAGAAGATGCCCGAAGTGGGGCCCCCAGCAGACGCCAGGCCGGGTGCCCAGTTTCCGACGGGGCGGGGCGGACCCTGAGCGCAGCAGACGGCTCCCGGGAACACGAGCGCCCGCTCCTTCCTGGCTGCGCCCCAGCAAGGCCTGCGGTCCTTGCCCGCCAGTTTCGGGGCTCCCTCCTGCTCCACGTTAGACTTCCGTGCTCCCTCTCCTCTCCTGCGTCTGAGGGATTTGTAGCCCTCGGATTGGATTGCCCCCGGGCCTGACTAGCCTCACTCGCCCCAGGTGGGGTTGGGAGTGAGTGTGAACACCTGCCGGGTGCTTGGAAGGAGGCGGAACCACGTGCCCAATGGGAGCGGGGAGGCGGGGCCACGGCTCCCTCCTCCCCCGTCGGAGGTTCTAGAAGGAACCTGCGGGCGGGGCCGCAGCCAGAGCGGCTCCGCCTTCGTTTCCCGCAGCTGCGCTGCACCCTCGTGAACAGTGGTGGGGACCTGGCTTATTTTTGGTGGGGAGAGCTCTCCAGCACAGGGTCTGTCTTAATCCCAACCTGGAGACTCTTCACTTTGAATTATGCATTTGCTTAATGCAATTAGCATTATGCTAGGTGAAATAAATCGGAGAAAGACAAACATCGTGTGGTGTATGTATTTGGGAGGTTGCTAAGAGAGCATCACAAGTACAAAAAAAAAATGTGTAACTATTTCAGTGTCGCAATGTATACGAATCTCAAATTGATACGTTGTACACCTGAAACTGATATATGTCAATTCCACCTCAATAATAATAGTAAAACGAAAACAAAAACAAAACCTTGGGGATGCCTGCAACAGAAGGGGTCAAGGTTCTGTGCATGTGAAGCCCTAAGCTTGGAGCCGCTAGGGAGCAGTTTCAGGGAGTGTGTCCCCTATGATGGCGATGGCTCTGTTTAAGCTAACTTTTAAAATACTAGAATGACAGACATATCTTCATGGGTTTCGGTGCAATATAGTCATAGGCTCAAATCTCACCAGCTGAAGGCTCTTGAGCAAATTACTTAAACTTTCCGACCTTGAGGTGTCTTTAGATCTCTTTTCAGCAGGATTAACGAACAATGGATTAACCTGACATGAATATGTAATGTTAGTTTCCACCCGGGGGCCCAAGGACCGCACTCCTGGTACAATGCCAAGAGTGAGGTGGCAAAGAGGGAAGCCTGTGGTGCATGCTGAGCGAGAGGCCAGGACTCGGACTCTTATCCCCCGTTTATGGGGGGTGCCAAGGTATCCCTGCTTAGCATATACCACACCTTTCCCACTGGCCATTATGCTAATGACGAGGTTTAGGGTAGGGACATCACCCGGCTGTTTCAGTTGTGACCTAAACCTGGCTATTAGCATAAGGTGGCCAGGAGGAGAGCTGCAGGACCTCGCCAATTGTACCCCTGCAGCCAGGAGAGCGAGTATAGGTCTTGATTCTTAATGTGGTGGGTGGGAGGTACATATGGTAGGAAGACATGGAACATACAATCAGATAAGGAAGAAGTTACTGATGTCAGAGCATTTCGCTATAGCAAGGATTTGATATCCTGGCAAGGAACATAGATGATGCCACCACCATGATGCTTGAGTGGCTCTTGGAAACTCAACCAAATAGAAGTCCCACCATAGCTGCTCTGCCAGAAGTAAGAGGTTTGGTGGAGAATCTTACCATAGCCTCAGATACATGATCTGTGGCCCGTGGTCTTGCAAATGCATTCTTTTCCATCCCTACTAAAAAGAACTAAGAACATTTTGCATTTACTTGGAGCAGATGATGCAAGGCTATGTGAATTCTCCTACCCTGTCATATCATTGACTGAAGAGAAAGAGACTGTCTAGACATCCCAAGTAATCCACTTTAGTAGGTCCACTTTATCAATGATATGATGTTGATTCAACCAGACGAGCGAGAAGTAGGGAGTACACTGGGAGCCTTTACGAGGCTCATGCTTTTCAGGGGTGGGACGTAAATCTTTCAGTGAGTCAGGGGCCTGCCTAATCCTTGAAGCTTTGAGGGAGTCAGTGGCCTGGGCATGTTTCGACATCCTCTCCATAGTCAAGAACAAATTCTTCCATAGCAAAGCTCCCACTACAAAGAAGGAAAGGCAATGCTCGGTTGCCTTTTTGGGTTCTTTTTTTTTTTTTTTTTTTAAGATTTTATTTTATTTATTTGACACACAGAGATAGTGAGAGAGAGCACAGGCAGGGGGAGCAGTAGGCAGGAAGGCAGGCAGAGGAAGAGGGAGAAGAAGGCTCCCCGCTGAGGAAGGAGCCTGATGTGGGGCTCGATCCCAGAACCCTGGGATCATGACCTGAGTCAAAGGCAGCCACTTAACCGATTGAGCCACTCAGGCACCCCTCCTTTTTGGGTTCTAAAGAGCGCATATTCTGCGCTTGACAATATATAAGAAGACGTAACGTGTTGCCAGCTTTGAGTGTAGCCACAGCAAGAAAGAACTCTTGTTGCCAGCCGCCATGCCTCTTGGGCCATTGGACGACATAGACCTCATGGTATCTATGATGGAAAAAGATGTTGTGTTGGGTCCCTTATGGTCAGTCCCAATCAAAGAGTCACTATTTAGACTGCTAGGGTCCCAAACCATAGTCATGCCATCTGCAACAGAGAATGATTCATCTTTTAAAGTTAGCTGACCATGGACATTAAGAGGAAACGTGGCCAGACCTGGCCAGTAGGAGATAGATTTTGTCTCAGCCACAAAGTTATAAGCAACATCAATCCATCATAAAACTGAAGTGGGAGGAGCACCTGGGTGCCTGGGTTGGTTGAGTGTCTGCCTCTTGATTTCAGCTCAGGTCACAATCTCAGGTTCGTGGGATCAAGCCCCGCTTCGGGCTCCGCGCTCAACATGGAGTCAGCTTGTCCCTTTCCCTCCTCAAATAAATAAATAAAATCTTTAAACAAACAACATGAATAAAAAAAACAAACAAACAACATGAATTAAATTAAATGGATAAAACCAAAGGGGTACATTTTAGGAAAAGATACACAGAGCCAAGGGCACAGCAAGCTCCATTAGCAGGTAGCCCAGCCCCCCGTGTAACTCACCACTGTTGTATCCACATCCTTCCTTCATTCACTCTGATGGCCGTTGTTGGGAAGGGTGGCTCACCATCAGCTGACAGAGGAAGAAGGCCGCACTTAATTCACAGATGTGTAGGTTCCAGATATGGTGCGAGCTGACCTACCCTAGAACCCTATCCACGTAGCCCTGAAGTCAGTGGTGGGGGGCAGTCCTGCTTCGGGGCAGACCTTCAGGCAGTATGCCCGCTCATTCTACAGACTTCTGGGCAGTGGCAAATGTCTTGGCTGATTGTTCAGGGGCTGTAAGAAAAAAACCGGAAGAATGAGGACAAGGACGTCTAGGAAAGGGACATGAAGATGCACCCATGGGCGTAGATGTGAGTTATGGAGATCTTTATAACACACGCGAATGCCACCAGAGACTACCCCTGAGGAGGCATTCAACAACCAAGGACACAGAATGATTTGGCCAGTTAGCCACCAACACTCACTTTCCCCACCAACACTCACACACGTTAGAATGATGAACGTGTGAAGGAATATCCATGGGAGCAATTCCATCGGAGGGAGGCGAGGCACGGGCCCAGCGGCACGAATTCCAACTCACTAGGTCCAGCTCCCACTGCTCTATGCCCAATGGCCAATCACCCAACGGAGACTGATGCCGGAGCCCTGATCCCACAGAGTCCTCAAGGAGGCCAACTGGTCACCCAGAAGTCATAGACGCCATTGGCCTCATTTCACTGCTGGAAGAAGCTGCGATTCATCTGACGGTAACCAACACCCGGTCTGGATAGGAGTTTGCCTCCCCTGCGTGCAGGCTTTCAGACAACACCACCGTGTGCCTGGGCACTGCTCTGTGTTGGCGGTTTGCATGCAGAGAAATGCATTTAATTTTACAGAGCATGAACTCTATGCCCGGCTCTGTGCTAGGTCCCGGGGCTGCCCAGACAGGCAAGGTCTTGCCCTCGATTGTTTCATGACTACTGGGGGTTCCTTTTGTCCTGGGGACAGGATAGCCACATTCCAGCATTAAAATGATCTCACGGGGCACCTGGGTGGCTCGGTGGGTTAAAGCCTCTGACTTCGGCTCAGGTCATGATCTCAGGGTCCTGGGATCAAGCCCCGCATCGGGCTTTCTGCTCATCAGGGAGCCTGCTTCCCCCTCTCTCTCTGCCTGTCTCTTTGCCTACTTGTGGTCTCTCTCTCTGTCAAATAAATAAATAAAATCTTTAAAAATAAATAATATATAATAAAATGATCTCACGGGCTAACTAAGCAGATTCTGAGCTCAAGTGACATCATCTTTCCATGGCTAATTTGGGAATGGGAACCAGAAGCTTCTATTTTCACTGATGGTCTGACTCAAAATATTAAGCGTTTTCATCCATGTTGATCAGATAAGCAAGTCTCATTGGTAAGCAGCATCTTAAAAGTCACTTGATGAAGAAAGTAAAATAGAACGAAATAAAGTTTGAACTTGAGCTGTCTACCTCGCGGATGTGAGCGTCGCCTTCCCATCCTGAGTGAGTCTTATCTAGCAGGGGAAGTCTCGGGTGTCTGCAGCATCAGGAGCTCCCCCCCCCACCTTTGGATGCACAGCTCTCCTGTCCCCCCCCACCCCGCCCGCCCCACGGCCGCCGCGAAGCCACAAAGTGCAGGCAAAGTTCCCTGGAGGGGTCAGGCTTCTGGAACCTCTCCTCTCGGAAACAGACACCCTGATGGAGACTTCCTTCCACTCAAGCCTCCCACCTGCCCCGGCCACTTCTCTGAGGTGTACGCACTTCACTTTCCGCACCTGGTCCCCCAAGAATAAAGGCTTGTAGCCAGGAAGGATGAATGACAGCGACCACCATAGGACAGGACGGGAAAGCAGCTTGGATTTGTCCTAGTCCCTCCGTAAGCCCTACACATCTACCTTGGGCAGGGGACAGGCCTACTTTTCATCACATTAAAAAAACTGCCTCACCTGAGGGCCCTCCTCAGGAATGATTAAAGTCATCCCAGGAAAGCATATAAAGCAAGATGAGGACTGGGGTTGGACTGGAGGAATGTCAAGTTCAAGGCGAAGGAGCTCTGGTGGCTCTAAGGTTTGTGCACAGCAAGGGCTTAGGGCAGCAATGGGGTTGGAAGCACAGTTATCCCCGGGGGAGGGGGGGCGGGGGGCTCACTTAGCTCAATGCACGCGGCAAGGATGCTGCCATTCCATAGGCTTCCCTGAGCTCGATGCAAACCACAGAAAGCTACAGATCAAGAAATCTAGAGACGTTCTGTGAAAGTTTTTATGCACTTAAATAAATGTGGGTCTATTATGGATAAATGGGTAGTCCACTTATCTCCTTAGCAGCCTTAGGAGAACCGGCAGGTTCAGTGGGGGTAGAGGATGAGGGGCACAAAGGGAGAAGAATCCCAAAAAAGTGGGATCCTGGAACCCAAAAGACGAGGCTTTTCAGAAGGAGAAAATGCACAGTTCCACACGCTGAAGGATCCAAGATCGCACAAAATAAGGACCAAAGAGAGGTGCTTGTGTGTGTTGAGTGCTGACCTCCCAAGAGCACGCAGTGCTGTTGGGACAGATTCCAGACCACAGCTGACGGAGAAGACAGGCAGTGAGCTCAGTGGAAAGAGTGAGCTCGGGCAACTATTGTGGAAGGTTCTGGAAGTGTGCGCAGAGCGGGCCAGGCTACAGGCAACGCAGGAGGTGAGTAGTGAGAGAGTCCGTGCTCCCTGAGCACCCCCTGTGCCCTCTCACGTGCACACGGACATCCCAGAGCTCCCCACATTTCACCGTCACAGAACCCCAGGAAGAAGAGCGAAAGCAGACTCCTGTCACTAGTGAATAACGTGAAGCTCAAAGAAGTACTGTATTGGTCAGCAAGATTTGGGACCCGAGCCTGTTTTCAAGGTTGTTCTTCCCATGACCTTCCACATGTCTGGTTAGAGTCAAGGGAAGGTTGACTGGTGGGACGCAGGCATGTTCACAGGTGGAGAGAAATGAGCCTTCCTAATCCCCATTGCTAGCACCCACCTCCCCCCCAACCCCCAGGCCACCCAACATCTCATTCGACCAGCTCTCTCTAGAACCAGGACCCGCACCCAGGCCCCAGGTCGGAGGAGACGGAGGAGGGCCAGCCCAGTGGGTGCGAATCAGCATGACCTTCGCCAGCTCATGTCTCTAAGAAGAATAAAGTTGGGCTTTGCTTACGAAGACATCAGTAGCCAGGACGTGGAACCAAGCCTGAGCCCCCGCTCCAGCCGTTTACCACAGCCTGGCTCACTCATTACCAACTTACCTGCCTTGGGTAAAACAGGCTATTTTAATCAGGTAAAAATAATCATTTTGCAAGAAGGAAAACCATAGTTCTTTAAGTGGAGTGACTTATCTAGGATCAGAAATTGACAAAAAAAAAAAAAAAAGAAAGAAAGAAATTGAGGTGATGGGGCGCCTGGGTGGCTCAGCGGGTTAAAGCCTCTGCCTTGGGCTCAGGTCATGATCTCAGGGTCCTGGAATCGAGCCCCGCATGGGGCTCTCTGCTCAGCAGGGAGCCTGCTTCCCCCTCCCTCTCTGCCTGCTTGTGATCTCTCTCGTCTCTGTCAAATAAATAAATAAAATCTTTTAAAAAGGCAATCGAGGTGATAGCTGGGAGGGCCAGGCCTGGAGCCAGATTTGTGGGTCCTGGGAACTGGACGGTCTGGGGGAGCCCCTACCTCAGTGCACCCCGGCTGGGGGTGGATGGACCCGCCCTTCCCACCCCCAAAGCAACTGAGGTTTCAATAAGCTTGTGCATCTGAAAGCTGCTCGGCTACAGATGTGCCGCCCACACTGGCCCCTTGTTCTCTCTGCCCCATGAGGGCACGCGCCCTTCCTAAAGACAGAGGATGAGGCCACTCGACAGTGATGTCATCATTTAATCACCCGAGGTCCGTTCCTGAGGATTAACCGAAGCGCTGGGATTCACAGTGGGATTCAGGAAGCAAACGTAGGGAACAGGGAACGTGCCATCGCCTTCCCTTGGGGCGCTCTCTGCACATTTGAAGACTCCACGGTTGAGGTACCCCGCCGGGAAATCAGCGCGGGAAACGTAAACCCTCTGCTCGCCGGGAATGCTGAGGGCCCCAGGAGGCGCATGAGTTTCTGGAACCAAGCCCTGGATGGCGGGACCTGGGAGGGAGGTCTGCGTCTCGCCTCTTACCAACCACTGGATCCCAGGCAAACCTGTTAGCCTCTCTGGGCCTTGGTTTCTTATCTCTTGAAGGGAGATTTGGGGGGGGGGAGTCACTGGGCTTCCTTCCCCCCCTCCACGGCAGAGAAGATAAAATGGCAGCCTATGCTGGAGTGTCCGCTACTTTGTACCAAATCGGAGTTTTAATCCCAATGTCTCTCTTACTGGCTGTGTGACTTCGGGCAAATCCCTTTACCTTTCTGAGCGTTAAGTTTCTCTCTGTGAAAACTGGCGAGGATGCTGTGGGGGTCACGCAGCCCCGGCCCGCCCCGCCTTCGAGACAGTTCCCTCCTGAAGCACAAGGTTGTTCCTGGCGAACCGTTGTTTGGCTTCTCCAGACTCCTTAGCCCGGACATTGGCTGTCGGATGACCCAGCCCCCGATGTCACTGAGTCCTCATTTCTCCAGCAAAGAAATATCTTGAACTGGTCGTCAGCAAAGTGACTTTTAGCGGCAAGCAGGTGGCTGTTCCATCGCCTTCCTCAGGGCTGACCTCCTCCTGCCCGGGGAGGGGGAGGGCAGGGAGGGTGGGAGAGGCCTGACGTCACACAGCCCTACATAAGGGCCTCCTTTAGGCTCCTGCGGACGGTTTGGAAGCAGCTGCAGGAATGAGTTAGGTCCTGGTTGTGGGATTTTTTTTTTTTTTTTTAAGTCAGACACAGACACAGCTGTTGAGCAAAATGCAGACGCCACAGAAAACCCAAAGCCTCAGACCCTTCAAGCAGAGGAAGAGTTTAGGTAAAACTCTAAGGGAAGCTGTCTGGGTCGCCAGAGAGAGAGACAGAGAGACAGAGAGAGGGAAGAGGACACAGGCTTCTCTTGCTGTTTACTTATTCTTTTGTCTTTGAAATATTCACAGCAACCAGACAAGAGGAAGTTGCTGGAATCCGGGCAAAGTTCCCAAACAAGATCCCGGTAAGACTCTGGTGTGCTTTTTGCAAAGGAATATACCCTGTTCCTTGAAGAAAAAAAAGGGGGGAGGGGAACCCCACGGTCTCTCCCCGCTCTGGGTTCCTAAGACAGTGCGAGCTCGGGGCCACATTCTCAGGGATGGGCCCTCTTGACAGGTGGTTGTGGAGCGGTACCCCAGGGAGAAGGTCCTGCCTCCGCTGGACAAGACCAAGTTCCTGGTCCCGCAGGAGCTGACCATGACCCAGTTCCTCAGCGTCGTCCGGTAGGTGACAGAGCAAATGTCGGGGAGCGCGCTGGGTTTTTCCCGCTGGCTTTGTTAGTCGCTTTGGTTCTGAGGATGAGGGCGTTCCGGGAGAGAGAGAGAGGATTCCTGAAAGGCGACTCGCCTTTTGGATTCTGTGGTGCCCAGGAAAGATGCTGCGAGAACGACTCTAACTTAAGCAGGTGGGAGAAGCCCACAGACAACAAGTTGAGAGAGAGTAAGAGCGGCCGACTTTTCTAAGAAGCTTCGGAGGTCGCCTTGGCTGTGGAACGGGTCCAGAAGGGCCTTTTTTCCACATGCTGCGTAAAACCCAATCTGCATCTTCCCAGCAGAGATGCAGCACCTCTCAAGGGGGGTGTGGGGACCTCCTCGGAAGGCAAATACTCCCTGAATGGCCCCGACCCCGGGAGGGAGGACAGGGAAGGCTCCGCCAAATACGTTCCTCCCTTGGGTTCAGGCACAGCAAAGAAAAGGGAGCCATTTTTAAAGCTTACCGGGGTTAAGGAATGTCCCCCGACACACGGGTTCCAGAAAAATGACTTGGGGCTACTGTGAAGGTAACCCCCCGGGGGGCCTGGAGAGCCAGCCGTTGGACGCTGCGTGGCTTCTCGTTTCTTCAAGAATTCCGTAGGTGTGTGTGTGTTTCTCTGATTTGCCCTGATGACTTATTTAAGAGCATCCTTGATGTCCTCTCCTCAGGGGAGCGTATGTTGGCTCGAACGGGGGTGGCCAAGGGAGCGCGAGCGTTAGGGTTACATCCCCTCCCCCACCTCCCTCAGAAACAGCCTTCCCGGTTCTGAGAGCCGTTCTCTTTCTCCTTTCCAGACAGGGGCCATCCTCTCTTTTCCCCCAGCCCTGACCCCCTCCCCATCCCAACACTGGATGCCCCAGGATGTTTACCGAGCACCGGTTATGTTCTCTGCCCTTTCCAGGCTCTGACTTTATAACCGTGGGCAGAACAGACGGAAATCCCTGCCCACAGCCTCCTTCTCGGCGCGGGGGCGGGGGTGGGGGGTGGGGGGGTGCTGGAGCTGTCATTGAAAGAGAGCATGGTGGGCCATCTGGGTGGTGCCGTTGGTTAAGTGTCCAACTCTTGGTTTCCACTCAGCCTATGATCTCAGGGTTGTGAGACTGAGCCCTGCACTGGCTCCATGCTTGATGGGGGGTCTGCTTGGGATTCTCTCCCTCTCCCCCTCCTGCTCATGCTCTCTCTCTCTCAAATAAATAGATAAATCTTATAGAAAAAAAGAAAGGAAAGAAAGGAGAGAGAGAGGGAGAAAGGAAGAAAGAGAGAAAGAGAAGAAGGAAGGAAGGAAAGGAGGGAGGGAGGGAGAGAGAGGAAGGAAGGAAGGGAGGAAGGGAGAGAGGAAGGAAGGAAGGAAGGAAGGAAGGAAGGAAGGAAGGAAGGAAGGAAGGAAAGGAAAGGAAAGGAAAGGAAAGGAAAGGAAAGGAAAGGAAAGGAAAGAAAGAAGGGCAGGAGGGAAGGAGAGAGAAGAAGGAAAGAAGGAAGGCAGGGAGGGAGGAAAGAAGGGAGGGAGGGAGAGAGAGGAAGGAAGGAAGGGAGGAAGGGAGAGAGGAAGGAAGGAAGGAAGGAAGGAAAGGAGGGAGGGAGAGAGAAGAAGGAAGGAAGGGAGGGCGGGCGGGAGGGCGGGAGGGCGGGCAGGCAGAAGGGCAGTAGATAGCAGGTGCCCGCAGACTCCGGGAAGGCCATGTACTTGGCCCCAGCTCCACCCATTCTCATCATAGGGCACTTCTTTTACCCCAAAACACCCATGCAATTGTCAAAGCTGAAATCTTCGGGGTTCCTTTGGCAGGGATTATCTGGTTGTGAAATGAATCAGTTTCCAGCCACCCGTGTCCCCAGCCACCTGGACCTCGGCCACCTGAGAGTCCGAAGCTCTGAGACCAGAGGGGGCAGCCTGTGCGGGCTTCTCCAAGCAGAGCAAGTGGAAGGTGCTGCAGGAGACAGAGCCCTTACCTGGGTGTCCCCACGGTCATGTTGTCCTCCAGCCCAGGATGGGCCCGGTCTCAGGACCATGCCGGACCTTGGCATTTTCAGCACGTCCAATCGAACGTTGCTGCTTCTCCAGCTCCTTGAGATGGGAGGAGAGTTGGCGGGGGGTGGGGGTGGGGGGAGCATTTGAGCTTCCCAAATGTCATCCCGAGGTGTTGAACAGTGAGATGCTGGGAGAGGTTGTAATCATCTTTGAGATGCTGGGACGTACAGACCTTGAGTTTCAGAGCAAAGATGGGGCTTATTCGCTTAGCACTTCTGTGTTGGTGTGTCTCCCAGCTAGGGGTAGGGATGGCCTCGCCCTTTGGGCCCAGCTGGGAGAACTGAATGGTATTTTAAATCCACCGGGAAGGAGTAGGGAGCAAGTCAGTCTTCCCGAGGGTCATGATCCTGCAAGCTGAATCAGAATCCCCGGGTCTGGAGGGGCACCTGGGGGGGCTCAGTGGGTTAAGCTAAGTGTCTAACATTGACTCAGGTCCCGATTTCAGGGATCGAGCCCCAGGGCAGGCTCTGTGCCCAGCAGGGAATCTGCTTCTCCCTCTGCCCCTGCCTGTACACACACTCACTCTCTCTCTCAAATAAGGAAGACCTTTCAAAGAACTTGAGTGGGTGGAGTGCAGGCATCCGCTTTCAACAGCCCCCCTGGGGAACTGTCAAGTTTGAGGACCTTGCACTCCGATCGGGGAGGGGGTCTCCTTGGGGACACGTGTTTGCCGCGGACAGACAGAGGTGCAGTCCGGCCTTGGGTCGCGGGCCCATTCCCCACCCCCCTGCTCAGTTTTCCCTTCCTGCCCTCTCCTTCCTCCCCACCCAGGAGCCGCCTGGTCCTCGGGGCCACCGAAGCCTTCTATCTGCTGGTGAACAACAGGAGCCTGGTCAGCATGAGTGTGACCATGGCCGAAGTCTACAGGGACTACAAGGACGAGGACGGCTTTGTGTACGTGACCTACGCCTCCCAGGAGGTGTTTGGTGGCCCCGGGTCAGGGCGGCCCCTGCCGTCCTCCCCAGTGCGCATCGGGAACCAGCCCTCGAACCCGGGCAGCGACGGACCTCCCGCCGAGTGTGCGGTGGGCCATCCAGGGAGCGGGGCTGCCCATCCGTGATCGGCACCCCCACGGCGGGAAGGCCGGGCCGCCCCGTGTCTTCACGGGGCTCCATGCTCTTGTGCGCCCTAAGACAGCGGTGGGGGGGCTCTTGGGAATTCTGTACCGACGGAGTCTCCTCCGAGTAAGAGACGGTTTGGGGCGCCGAGCTGGGAGTGGATCTTAAGCGTCTTCTGCGGTGGAAGCCGGCAGGCCCTTGGGGAGTTGGAGCTCAGCCCCGTGCGGGGAGGAGTCCCACGGGGGCTCGGTCACAGGGACCCCCGGGCGGTGGACGGGTCCCTGTGGAGCCCCCACGTGGAGCCGGTGTGAACGGGCTCAGCCGGGGGCGGGGTCCTCCTCTGTGTCCTTGCGGAGATGCCAGCTGTGTTTCCACCGCGTTCACTCGACTTGCTTATTTCCTCTTAGATTGTATTTTGTGTGTTGATGCCAAAGATGCCCCCGTTCACTATAAAGTCATTTAACTCCTGAGCTTGTTTGCTGCGTGCCAGGCCCCCCGTGTGTCTCGGGGCCTCATCGCAAGCCTCTGGGGCTAATTATTGTGATCCTCCTCGCACAATGAGGAAATGGGCCCAGAAAGGTCAAAAATAGTTTACAAATTCACACAGCAGGGTCTGCTGGGATGGGAGCCTGGGGAGTCTGGCTTTGGAAGCTGCCCACACTCCTCCGTCTCTGCACGAGCCCCGATCTGATGAGGTTACTCTGCGAGTTTCCAGCTGGCTGCCTGGGCTCCGGAGCCCACGTTCACCAACTTTGCAAGGGGGAGACTTGCAAAGCGGGGAGCGCCACCGAGCTTGGCCAATGAATAGCAGTGAATGTTTGGTTCGGCAGCAGGAAGCATCAGTGTATTTGTCACGGAAGGCTTCGCAGGGTGTTCAACTCGAGCTGGGTTTTGAAGCATGGATAGGAGTTCGTCTGGAAAGGAATTTCGCTCATGTGTACTCAACATACATTTCCTGAGCACTTCCTAACTGGTAAGCACTGTTTTAGGTCGTGGAAATACAACATCAACCAACACAGGTAAGGTCCCAGCCCTCAGGAGTCCCTTTGGTTCCGGGGAAGAAGGAAGGACAATATTCAAGAGGAGCTTAGATGCTTGTAAGTACAATCAAGAAAAGTTAAGACAAAATAGAAGGTGATTCGCAGATTTAATCCTTTCTGTCAGATGGCCAGGGAGAACTTCTGGGATCATGCCAGGGAGGGAATGTGGCCCAGCAGGTCCAAACATGTGAGCTTTAAAATCGGAGAGGATTCCAGGGCAGTGGCAGTGGGGGAGGGGGAGAGGTCAGGCAGGGGCCCCGTCTATAGGATCAGCTTTGCTAAGGCGTTCGGAGTTTGTTCTAAGGTTGCTAAGTGGGAAAGGAGAAGCATTCTCACTGGAGAGAGAGGCTCAGGGAAGGTGTGGCCCTTACATCTCCCAGCAGCATGGGGCTGACCTGTGTCCCCCGCTCGCTCTCGGGATCCGATGTCCTGCTCCAGGCTGCTTTTCCTGAGCCCCGGGCGGCCCGCCTGCCCTCTCTCCTGCCCTGGGCTGTCCTCTCCCTGCCCGCCTTGGCCCCCTCGCCGCTCTACTCACTTCCTCTACCACCCATTCGTTCATCCAGTCCTCTTTGCCATCTGCCGAGTAAAACAGTACCTCCCAGACTGGCCCTCCAGATGGATCCTGTTGCTTCACCTGGAGTGATGAATATTCTTCCCGAACAAATCTAGGTCCCAGGATTGACTCTGACCTTGACGAGAGGCGGTTGGCCCGGGGCCAACCACCTAACCGCTGGTGCCCGGGCCGGGTGCTCCTGCTCTCAGCCTTACCCATTTCCGTGCCTGCTCTGGGATCCAGCATCTGAGATCATCATCACGCTGGCTTGTACCTGGGTGGGTGGGGGGGGGGGGTGCTGCCGCGTCCTCTTCGGTCTCCAAGACCGTTCCCAATACAGCTTCCCTTCTGTATCAGCCTCCGGCTGCCTGGCTCGTGGTGGACAGTGCCCGGTGGCCTGCTGCTGTCTCACCAACCAGCCAAAACTCACAGGTGCCATAGAACCAACCTGCCTATTTTTATGCTCGTGGCATCCGTGGATAAGGATTTCCGAAAGTGCACAGTGGCCACGGCTTGTCTCTGCCCCCTGACATCTGGGGGCTCGGCTGGGAGCTGGGATCATTCAGAGGCTTCTTCAGTCTTTCATCGGACCCCGGGGCCCGAACGACTCAAGGCTGGGCTCCGCTGAGCCTGGGGGGGCTCCATGCGGCCTCTCTCAGCGAGGGTTCCTTCCTAGACGGCCATCCTCAGAAGGAGCAGCAGGGCACGCTGTCCAGGGAACCAAGACTGCAGCTGACCTATCCCTAGGTGATGAATCTCAATTGATTTGGGTCGGGATGTTTTTTTTTTAAATTTTCTTCGTATCTACTCAGATGCATAAGATTAATTGGCCATGGGTCCTTCCATAAATTATGACTTTTCTGTGATGGTATTCATCATTTCCTATTGATTTTTACGAGTTCACAAAGTTAAGTAATTCACTCTTTGTATACCACGGGTATTAAAATGATTACCCAGTTCTTTTTGATCTTGTTTATGGCAGACTTTCTCACAGAGCTGCTTTTTATCCTTGGGCGATCTTTTCCTCCTGGATTCTGAGGTTGCTTTCTCAATAGAAGCTTTCTTCCTACCCCATGATTAGAAACAATGTATACTTATCCTGGGTTTACTTCTAGCAGCAATGATTTCACTTTGTTTACATTGAAGTACTGGAACCAACTGGAATTTATTTTGGCAACAGAAGAATGGATGCAGGTTCCGTTTCTCCCAAATGCCTAACCAAGTGTCACATGCGTTTTTAATAAGTTATCTATGTATGGGCGGCTGAATTTGCTCTGATTATGTGTTTATGTCTTATTACCATAACAACAACAAATGCTTAAGAACAGTGGACCGTGAAGCTCCTTTTCTGGATTCCCTGCGGCTCCCGATAATGCTAAGCACATTTGGTTAATTCCTGTCTGGTGATTAATTCGAGAACCTGCGTTGTCAGCTTCAGAGGGAGATGCCAGAATTATGGGACTGTGCCATTGCTTGTTTCCACAGTGATCGGGTCAGGGAGGAAACCATTTGGGTTTTATTGCCTGTTTTGAGGCATTAGCTAACGTCTCCCCACTCCTATAAAACCAAAGGAGGGCAGGTAAGAATGCACTTGCTTATGTCCCAGCTAACGTAGGATCTAAAGCTGAACCGATTCCCTTGAGCACCTGGACCAGAGATCACAGACCGCTGCCTCCAGCTATCTGACGGGCCTATCCCTTTAAATAAAGGACTTCTGGAAAGAATGCAGCCTCCCCATTTCTCTCCCAGGGTCTCTGGCTGCTACCAGGCTATCGTGGCAGAGCTGAGTACCTGTGATGTAGACCATATAACATGCAAAGCCTAAAATGTCTACAATCGGACCCTTTACGGGAAAAGTTTGCTGACTCCCTAGTCCAGGTTTATGGTACTAATTTTCTCACCAAGAGATCCCAGGGGATCAATCATATAAGAAAGAAGTTTCTTTTCATTGTTGTTGTGGGGTCCTCCCTGAGCTGGGAAGGAAAGCATTTCCCAGGCCGCTGGGCTCATTGATTTTGTGTGGCTAAGTCCTTGGCTGAATGGAGACCGATAGATCCAAAGGCACTCCTAATCACGGCTCATATTCGCAAGTCTCCTCTGGGTTCACTCACCTCTCATTTGCTTCTGAAATATGGATGGGAGGTTTCTAGGTGTGAACGGTTCCCTTCCGGGAACCAAAGAAGCCAGTTCACACCGATTTCCAGGGCAAATCCCCTCCAGGTTAGGGGACCTCAGCTGCTTCCCCAAGACTAGATTCTAGATTCAGAGCAGGACTTCCCAGTCTGGGCACAACTGACATTTGGGCAAGTAATTCTCCGTGGCAGAGGCTGCCGCAATATCCCGGGGCGCTAGCAGCACCCCCGCCCCTATTTACTGATGCCAGGAGCACCGTCCCCGCACCCCAGTAGTGACACCAAAAAGTCTCCATGCATTGCCAAATGTCCTCTGGGTGGTGAAATTGCTCCCTGCTCAAAACCACAGCACAAGCCTCCTCCAGCCCTGACGTGCGGTCCGTAGACCAGCAGGTCTGCCTCGCCTGGGAGCTGGTTAAAAATGCAGAAGTTCACGGTGGTCTCCAGAACTATTGATCGGAATCTACAACTTATCAAGATTCCCCAGGTGATGCTGGGTAGGCTGGAAAGTGCGGAAATCGTGCTCCACCCGTACCCCTCCCCCCTCCACCGAGTGAGCCAACAACTTGGCCCGGCACCGTGTTAAGAGACAGAGACAGTCTGGTGTCCCGGGAAGGGCCGGGACTTTGTCATCAGACAAACCCAGGTTCAAAAGAAGAGTCTGCTCCTGTGGGTCGGTCTGGGGGATTCTTTATGTCAGTGTCCCCATCTGAAACAAATCCCGTTTTTGCTTCAGAACACGGAGACCTTCTGAGCAGGTTATTGTCGAAAGATCAGCAGACGTTTAGTATCAAAGTTTGCAGATCACTTATGTAAGTTGCTCACAAGCGATGAGATAAAGGCAGCAAGGTTCCCCCTAACTGAACCATACCAGGGAGTGGCTTCCTCTACCCTAGGAACCCCAACTAGTTCGGAACCCAGGGGACTTGGTTGGCATTTAAGTCAGAGCCAACAGATACCACCAGGTGGCGCCAACACCACTTCGTTAGATTTGGCCAAGCCCTTTGCTGCCAATCAACCCAAATCTCCCCAGTTTTAAAGCTCCTAATGGGGTAACTGAAACTTCAGAAAGGCTAGCTCTAGCCAAAGGGGAAATCAGACATGAATATTGGGGAAGAACAGACAGACTATTGAAGCTGTCTCCTTGACATTAACTCTCCTACTCTAGGTAGCCCACAGGAAAAAACCGCCCAGACCTTCAAGCCAGGAAACACCAGAAAGGAGAGCACCGCCCTCCCCGCTCCCGGCATTGCCATGGCAACCAGAGTCATCCTAAGGGCACAAATGGCCCAGCTGGCTTCTGAGAGCAAGGTTGGAGAGTGAGGACCACAGACCACCATGTGCGAAAGGAAGTCAAGAGAAGGATAAAAGTAGAGAATTTGTAGTAGCAGAAATAAAACACGTCCCAAATGTTATTTTACCTTTGTTGGATGCCTTTTATCAGAAGAATAAATACTATTCCTCCCCGAGCACCTGGTTCAAAGAGCTCAGCCATGATCTCAGGCACTGAGCTGTGGTATTAGAATGGCTTTTCGGTTACCAAGACTGGATTAACACCAATCAACAGTGTAGACCCCGGGGTCAACAGGAAACAGGGATCTGAGTGGGAAGAGGTTATCAGTGCGCAAGAATCTCCCTTAAGTTGATTCAATTTCCATGATCCCTGGAAGAAAAAGGGTGCTCTGCGTGGGGAATAAAGGATTTTCAGTCACTGAAAATAACCAGCCCCATTCAGAAAATGAAATGGACAGTGTCTTGTGAATATTAAGTGTCGTAGTTCCCTCCAGGCACAACATCCTTTTGGAAGCAACCCCTCGCTGTGTCCCTCGAAGACACTGCCTTTTCTCCTCATTCTGTGTCTTTGTCATTTCCTGCCCAACATCTCATGTACCTCCTCACCCTTTTTTGCCCTATTTGTATTACCTTTTAAACATTTCGGTGTCATTGCTCATGGTGTTCTGTGCCTGGAGTGTCCCTTCTCTCGAGGGACGAACTCTTCCAACTCACCCCTCAAGATTCAAGGCAGCTTTGTGACTTCATTCTGCGCTTTCTTATTTTATCAGTGACTCTTGCTTATTTGGGAGCTCCAGTGACCCTAGAGCTCGTAGTCCATATTGACTAAGACCTTGAAAGACATTTGTTACTGTTGTTATTCCCATTTTAAGGATGAAGACGCTGAGCTTAAGAAAAGTCAAGTTCTAAAGGCATAGAGTCAATAAACCTCTAGATCAAACTCATATCTGTATCATCCTGTGTTCTCAACATTGCATGGGACATACTTAACCCTAAAAAGAAAAGTGATTTGTTGTTTAACTATGTGTCCTGTGTTTTTATTTCTTAAGGCTGGCAACCCCACGTGTGGCTCTAATATGGGCTGTGGATAGCCTTGTCCCTTGGGAACTCTCCTTTTGCACAGTGAGTTTTCAACAAATGGAACTACACCCAGCTTCTGGGTCTCAAACTTTCCATAGGGAGTTCTCCACTTTGAGTCACTGGAAAATGCCAACTTAATCTTTAAAACCAAAGTCAACCGGCCTCGACTACCCCAGTCGCTATCCCCCCTGGCCCCATCCTTCCTGCATACACATCTTGTACATAGCTTTAGTATTGCTTTTTCCACCATGTCTTAATTATTGTGATTAGTACCTAGGAGAATCAGTATGAATGAAGACTGCATGTGTGAATTAACAAATACATGAATGAATGAATAAACCATTACCAAGACAATGAACATATTCTCAACTCCTTTGTAGTTACTCCTTCGAATAGATTCCTCTTCATCTGGGGATAACAGGGTGGTCGTTAAAATACAGAAACATGAGTGAAGACACTACATAAATAACAGACCTGGATTTTGGCGCCCAAAGCATGTTCACAGAAATGACTAACAAAAACCAGATACTGAAATCATGAAGTCAGATCAGATAAAGGGAAAAGGAATGAATGACCACAATGGTTTTGGTGATCATACCATACATGCTCAGATTTTCTGGGACAGTTGTGAAGACCTCCCAGAAGAAGTGGTTTTTAGGGTTGAAACCTGAAGAAATTACCCAGGTGGGTGTGGTGTGGGGAGAAGGGTGGCTCTGTGTGTAGGGCTGGGGGTGGAGGTGGGGATGGGGGGAGATAGGGGCGGGGGGAGGTAGGGATGGGGGAGGTAGGGATGGAGGAGATAGGGGTGGGGGGAGATAGGGGTGGGGGAGGTAGGGATGGGGGAAGATAGGG